>SJXQ01012191.1:559262-655563 GCA_006408695.1 Aepyceros melampus
CCCCCGCGGCCCTCAGAGTTCGCACACCCACCTCGTTCCAAGGCCCCGTCTTCCACGGGGCCGGGCAGGGCACTCTGTTGCAGGGCCGGCGGCTCTCGGGCCGGTCGCCCGCGCAGTACTTGCTGTGCACGGAGCGGTTGGTGCCGTCGTGGAGCGGCTGGAGGCAGCGCACCGTGCGCAGCTGGTAGCCTGAAGTGCCGCAGGTTTTGGTGCAGTGCTCCCACTCTTCCGCCGCCCAGCTGCAGGGGTGGGGGTGAGCGGTTAACATTGTCCAGGGAAACCCCGGGGCACCGTGCGCCCCTTCCTGCACCGGAAGCCCAGGTTTTTCTGTTCTCTGGGTGAGGTACCACCCAGGAGGCAACTTCAGAAATACGCGTGCATCCGTCTCAGAACTTTGTAACAAAAATAGATCTGACACTTCTATTTTTAAGGCCTTGGTATTCCGTCTCTCCGGTGACTTTGAAACAACCTTCTCTTTTCCGAAAGATCATCTACAGAGGGCTTTGGAAACTCAGCTTAAGGTTTTCCCGTTAGATTCAGGCATGATGGTAGTTTTCAAAACTAGCCCCCACTGGTAAACAGGATGTGTATACTGATTGGTATTACTTATCAAAACAAGAAGGAAATAATACCATATACAATATCATGGACGGACCTGGAGATTATCATAGGAAGTGAAGTCAGAAAAAGACAAATATCATGTGACATCACTTATATGTGGAATCTAAAAATATGATACCAATGAACTTATATAAAAAGGATACATCTGATCCCTGCCCTGACAAACTGATTTGACTGCTGCTGCTTTTTCATTACTTCATGACTACTCATGTTTTAATATTCTAGATTACTGTTCCATCTCTATGGTTGTTGCTGTGAAGGCTACCTGAAATATCCATTATGTTTGAAAAATTTTGTTCTTCATATAGGCCCCTATTGACCTGATAAAAGTTGTGTGCCTGAGCAGAAACCGCTTCCATGAATGTACCTGATAGAAACATTTCCAAGCAGATATTTTAAAAAAGATTTCCTCGGGGACATTCCCAAATTACACATCCAAATTCAGTCAGTGTCCCAGCACTCTCCAAATTAGCTATGGATACACTATTACAGAGAGTTCTTCATTACAGATATCCCAAAGGGTTCTCACCATTGATTACCTCCAGTTAATCAATCTGTCAGAATGTAATGGAAGCATACTATTTGTTCTTTCCAAAGTTACTTTCTCTCTGCATTTAAAAAAAATTCTGTACATATGGAGGTTGTTGTTGCTGTTTAGTCACTAAGTCAGGTCTGGCTCTCTTGTCACCTCATGGACTGTAGTCCGCCAGGTTCCTTTGCCCATGAGATTTCCCAAGCAGGAATACTGGAGTGGGTTGCCTTTTTTTCCTCCAACCTAGGTATTGAACCTGTGACTCCTACATTGGCAGGCAGATTCTTTACCACTGAGCCACCTGGGAAGCCCATATATGCAGCACCAAAATATAAGCAAGTTAAAATCTCGACAGTTTTTGCTCTTCAGAGTTTAAGATTGCCCTAGTTTGTCAAGTGACAGTAAGAATGAATGGTGGCAACTGAGAAAGTTTACTCAGTTTTGAAGACTTCAATAGTGACTCTCATTTGAAGATAGGTATTACATGAGAGGTATATACTTCATAGTCATAAGTACTATTGGCCACCAGGGAAACCTGGACATATGGTAATTAACTCAGCAGACCCAAGAAGGATAAAGTCAAGTTCCTGGTGGCTCAGATGGTAAAGAATCCACTCGCAACGTGGGAGACCTGGTTTCGATCCCTGGGTTGGGAAAATCCCCTGGAGGAGGGCATGGCAACCCACTCCAGTATTCTTGCCTGGAGAATCCCCTGGACAGAGGAGCCTGGCAGGCTACAGTCCATCGGGTCACAAAGAATTAGACGTGACTGAGCGACTAAGCACAGCACACACATACACACAAATCTATATACAAAACAGAAACAGATTCACAAACATAGAAAACAAACTTATGCTTACCAAAGGGGAAAGGGGGGTGAGGAGAAATAAAGTAAGAGTATGGGATTAAGAGATACAAACTACTATACCTAAAATAGAGAAGCAAAAAGGATTTACTGTGTAGTATAGGGAACCATATTCAATATCTTGTAATAACCTATAATGTCAGGTAATCCTAAAAAAATGGAATCATTTTCTTGCACACCGGAAATTAACACAATATTTTAAATCAACTGTACTTCAATAAAGAAGAGAAGCAAAAGTAAAAGTGAGAAGCAGAAATATGGTTAAAAAACACAGGACTAAAAGTTTATATAATTTCTATGAAATGATCTGATCACTGTAAGCAGGTACACATATTAGCTTTGACAAAAAATTAAATTAAAACTAAAAAGAGCTAATGACTTAAATCCCTTTCACTTTGTTCTTGGTATATAAGGATAGGTAAAATAAATGCTTACAGTGGATGTGTGCACTCCTGAATATTGCACATTCTTCTAATAGGTTTTGGCTTTTTGTTGACCTCACAGAAGCTGCGATGAACCATTTTGTTATCACTTTTCCTACGGCATCCGTATTTAGTGTACTGGAAACCTGAGGAGGCAAATATATGTTTAATTTAATCATGTATTCATTCTGTCACCTATTTGATCATTTATTCATTCATTTCATTCATCAAGTATTTATTGAGCCAGGCACTGTTCTAGGTGTTCTAGTTCCAGAAGCAAATTAAATAATTAAATAAAAATTAAATCAACAAAAATCCTTTAATAAACATAAAGTATTAAATAGCAATTGCATGCTTGTTAATGAACTAGATCCTGAAATACAGTCTAGTAAGATAGTCAGGAAAACTATGTCATACCTAGTGACATAGGCTCCTACAAAGCTATGTCATAATTGACTGTAGAGGGCAGCAAAGGAACACAGAGGGGAAGTTCTCTACCTTAGCTGGAGGAGAGACAGAGAATGTTTACAAGATCAGCACTTCCCTGAGCAGAATCCTCAAGTTCAGACAGCACCAGTAAAGGGAATGGACTTCATTGGTGGCTCAGTGGTAAAGAACCTGCTTGCCCCTGTAGAAGACATGAGTTCTATCCCTGGGTCAGGAAGATCCCCTGGAGTGGGAGCAACCCACTCCAGTATGTGTGTCTGGGTCCCAAAAGAGTTGGGAGAGTTAGAGACTGAACAACAACAAAGAGAATGAAGCAGAATAATACTCCAAGCAAATGAAATGACATAGAAAACTGCAGGGCTCTTTGGGCCTGACAAATGTTTAGGGAGTTATTGAGGGTCTCCCCAGGCACCGACTTGGACATTAAAAATATATATATATATATAATTTTTAATGTTTAAAAACATTATATATGTGTATATATATATATATATTATTTTTTAATTTTGGAAAATTTCAAATCTAAAAAAGTGTAAGGAAAGCACATGAATATGCCTTACACACCTAGATTAACCTTTTGTTACCATGTCAGCATATTTGATATACATATTTTTACATCATATATATTAATTATAACATATAATAAACAGATTATATCAGTAAAGAATCTGCTTGCAATGCAGGAGAGCCGGATTCGATTCCTGGGTTGGGAAGATCCTCTCGAGATGGAAATGGCAGCTCACTTTAATATTCTTGCCTGGAGAATCCCATGGACAGAGGAGCCTGGCAGGCTACAGTCCATGGGGTCACAAGAGTCAGACATGACTTAGCAACTAAACCAGTACCACATATATATTTACATATAAAATGTTGCTGAACCTTTTAAGAGTAAGTTGCTAACATTCTGATTCTTACTTCTAAATACCTCAGCATATAGCTCATAACAAGCACATTATCCCACATAGCCACAATATACTCTTAAAATCAGAATATTTAACCCAAATATAATACTATTATCTAATAAAAGACGATATTCAAAATTTATCAATTGCCCTATAGTGTACTCTATAAAAATGTTTCTCTAATCAAAGATCATGTACTGCATTTAGTAGTCATGGAATTAATCAGGAATAGTTTTAATCTCTTTCTGTCTTTTAACATTTTTGAGATGATAAGCCAGTTCTTTTGTAAAATGTCCCACAGTCTGGGTTTATCTGTCTCCTAATGGTTCGATTCAGGTTTTCACTTTGGTCAAGAATATTACATAAATTATGTTTTGTCTTCAGGGTAACATATTGAGAGAAAGAAGGATCTGAATCAGGGAATATAACTACTCATTCATTCATTCATTTATTCATCCATTCAAGAAATTACCTGGAAATGAAGAGAAGAAAATCAAATTTAGTTGGCTAGTTAAGAGACTTCTGCAATAATCTTCCCTTTCAAAGTCGAGAAGGAAGCCTGATGAGGGAGGAACAGACCTAGTAGATGCTAAAAAGGTGTATCTGAAAGTCTTGTGACCAAGCAGACGTTGATGGTGCAGTGGTGGTTGGTGGCGATTTAGTCACTAAGGCGTATCCAACTCTTGTGACCCCAAGGACTATAGCCCGCTAGGCTCCTTTTTCCATAGGATTTTCCAGTCCAGAATACTGGAGTAGACTGCCATTTCCCTCTCCAGGGGATCTTCCTGACCCAGGGATCAGGCCTGGGTCTCCTGTACTGCAGGCAGATGCAGTAGGAGGATCCAAATCAAATAATCATTTTGTGGTAGATAGAGTATCGTTTTCATTTTATTCAGTTTTTGGCCACACCTGTGGCACACAGTATCTTAGTTCCTTGACCAGGGACGGAACCTGTGCCCTCTGCAGTAGAAGAGCAGTCTTAGCCACTGAACCACTAAGAAAGTACCTACAGTGTCATTTTAAATAATTATCTAAAAACATTTTATGTCCTTTCTAGAGAAAAACCTTTAAAAATACATCTTTGAATTTAAAAGTATAAATATTTACCCAGGCATTCCCTATTATGAATAATTTCTTGTTTTCACTATGAAGTGTTACTATTATGAGAGAATTCTGTCTAGGCTAGCTCCACTGTGGCGCACTTGTTGCTCCAAACTAGAGGAATGGATGATGGGAGAGACTGAGAAACTTTGAGATGAGCTTAATGGATCTACTCCAGAGAGAGAGCAGACAGGGAGCAGAATGCAGTATAAACAGGCACGAAGAAGCCAGGCTACCTACCTGGGTTTGTATCTTACAGTGCTGAGCTTCCCTGTGCATCGCTTTCCCCATCAGTATGACAGAGGTAAAAACAGTACCAACCTCTTAGAGCCATTCATCATTAAAATATAAAACACTTAAAATAGTATCTGGTACGTAGTGCAACTAAGAGCTCTTCCATTATTAATGCTGAAAAGAAATGCATGGGTATGGAAAGTAAAAGTGGGGGAGAAGGAAGGTAAGACCCAAAGGACACTGAGGTTTGGGAGAGTTAGGAAAGAATAAAGTGACTAAGGGTACCACTGCAAGGATATAAGACAAGCGGAAAGGGCCAAGGGATTTTAAGATGGTCTCCTATTGATACGAATGGATTCCTATCATATGTAGATCCTGAGATTTCAGTCAAAACGCTTTATGTTTAAGTTCTGGTTATGTCTGGTGTTTCTCAGGTTGTATCCTCAGTTAGACACAATCCTTAAGGCAGAAGGAAGAAGATTGGCTTTTATATGAAATACATTTTAGTATAATAAATGTGTTCAATTTGTTACCTCCACCACAGGGTTTGGAACACTGAGACCAGCTCTTCAATGCCCACTCAAAAGTATCTAATTCTTCCTGGATGACATTGTTGCTGTTGATTGTAGGTGCAGAGTCCTCATGGATGATGTACTTATATGTCAGGCTAGAGCGGGTATCGTTCTCCTGAGGTATAATCTAATGTATACATGAAATAGATATGTAAATCACCTGAGTTTTAAATTTGAATGAAAAATTACAAATATTTCAGAATACGTTATCTTATTAAAACTGGAAGACTTTCAAGTAGTTTCTAAAAATAGAGTTTTTTCTATCACTAAAGTATAGGTATGTCTTGATTAAGAAAAAAATGCAAATATATAAAGTATCTTGACATTAAAAAGTTTTAAAAAATACAATAAAATTCAATGTAGAGTTCCTCAAGGTACATAACTCCTGAATGTACTTAATTGTTGCTCTTTACAGTAGACTTTGTTATGGTGATAAAGATAATAATATTCCATCCAGAAAATATAGACATCATGAAAAAATATAGAGAAAATAAAAATCATCCATAATTCCACTAAACCAGAGAAAACTAAAGTCACTTTTATTATTTGGGGATAGAACCTCAAGATATTTGGATATGTGTGTTTGTAAGTGTGTGTGTATGTGTACACATACATACTTTTGTGGTCTTGCTTATTTCACTTAACATGTCACACATTTCCCAAGACAGTAAACATTCTTTGAAAATATATTTCTAAATGCCAGCATAGTGTTGACTCTTAGTGCACGTGTGCACGTTCAGTCACTCAGTCGTGTCCACCTCTTTGCAGCCCCATGGACTGCAAAACCTCCTCTGTAGAGACTTTTTGTAGACTACCACACTCCTCTGTCCATGAGATTCTCCAGCAAGAATACCGGAGTGGGTAATCATTTCCTACTCCAGGGGATCTTCCTGACTCATGGGTCTAACCCAGGTCTCCAGCATCTCCCACATTGGCAGGTGGATCCTTAACCACTGTTTCACCTGGGCAGCCCATTAAATTCTACTGGACCTTATTTAATCAGAAAAATTAATATCTATATTTTGATTAAAATTTATCTCCATTTTTTTGATAATTTCTGATTTTCCTTAATGTAGTAAAGGGTACCAGCACTTTTTTATAGTTTTCATAATAGACCAGTGAATGGGCCTTCAGAATAGTTAAAACAAATATTATTTTCATAATGAAAGTATATGAAGGTGCTCCCATTCAGCACTGCATATTAAATCATTTTCCTCTTTGTTAACTGAATGGGCAAAAGATTGTTGTTTTAATTGCTATTTATTTGATAAATAGTAAAGTTAACTTTCCTAAGTTTATTGGTCACTGGTATTTTGGCCACCATGCATTGCATGTTCATGTCAGATCCTCTTTATTTTATTGTTATACATATTCTTTTTCTCATGTAATCCAAGCAATAGAAATATTAATCCTTTTACAATAAACTTTGCAAGTGTATTCTTAGCTTTTTATGTGATCTTTACTTTTCTAGCAAGGTACTCTTTTTTATAAATAGTTTTTATTGACTTTTATGTAGTGTTTACAGGATTGTATCAATTACACATGGTTCCCTGGGGTCACTCTAATATTACTGGTGAAGCCCTGCAAGAAGGCTCTGAGGCCAGACACCTGTGCTGCTTGAGAAGAATGCAATGTAATTACACATGAGTAAAATAGAGCTTCTGATCACCAACCAACCAAACTTAAAATAATTTAAATAAAATTTGATTGATATGTATTTTTCTATAAAATTATCTAACCTATGGAACAGAATGAGAGTCCAGAAATAAGCCCACATAAATTTGGGTAATTAAGTTGTGACATAGATGAAAAGGGAACTTAATGGAGAATGGAGACTGCTTTCAACAAATGGTGCTGGACACTGTGGTGGCTTAAAAAATGTGTGTGCAAGTCCTTTGACACTTTCTCTCTCTCAAGAAGTGGAGCTTAATTCTTCTCTCCTTCAGTGGATCCTGGACCAGTGGCTTGCTTTTAGCAAATAGCAGCAGATGTGAAAGGATGTCATTTCTAAGGTTAGGTTAAAAAGATTGACTTCTGTCTTGGTTGCATTCTCACTTTCTGGATCATTTGAATCACTCACTTCTGGAAGACAGCTGTCATGTGATAAGGACACTTTAGCATCCTATTTAAGCATCCACGTGAAGAAGCTTGGGAGCAGTCTTCCAAGGGCTTTCAACTGCCATGTGACTGAACTGGGAACTGAGAAGATTCTCTCCAGTGGAGCCCTAAGGTGACTGTAGCCTCAGCTGAGAGCATCCTCATGAGATACCCTGAGCCAGAACTAGTCATGGAAGCTATTCCCGATTCCTGACCCGGAGAAACTATGAGATAATAATGTTGCTTGTGTTCAGCCACCAAGTTTGGGGTGATCTGTTGTATAAGAATAGATAATGTCCATGTACAAAACTAAGACCCTAATCTAGACAAAGTGTGTATAAAATTAGCTTAAATGGTTAATAAAATTAAAATGGTTAAATGTAAAACTATGAAATTACAATAAAAAGAAGAAAAAGAATTTTGATCCTGGATCAGGAAAAGAAAAAAAAAAACCTTATATAATAAGAAAGTCTTGATCCATAAAAGGAAAATTTGATAAACTGGACTTCAATAAAGTTAAAATATTTTTCTTTATGAAAAATACTACTAGGAGAAGGAAAAGAAACTACATATTAGAAGAGGATATCTGAAAAATCACATTTCATAGAGGATTTATATATTGAGTATATATAAAAAACTCTGAAATGTTAAAAAGAAAAAAGCAACCTATTTAACAATGGACAAAAGATCTGAACAGACACTTTATCAAGCAGAAATAATTTTCAAATTAAAAAAGATTTGAAATTTAGTGAGATGATTTATTTTAGATTAGTATAATAGAATCTACCAATATATTTCAAGTCAAAATGATCACTTCTACTTTCATTCATGAGGAAGTAACAGAGTTGCCTTCCTGATATTAAAAATAATAAAAACTGGATACAATATTTGAGGGGATTTTTTTTCTTGCAACGAATAACATGGCAAAAGATAATGATCTCCATGAGGAGAAGTACTGGCTTCTGGACAGGGCCAGGTCTGGACCCTGGTATGGAGAGCAGGAACCCAAGCCAAGTCAGTGTCTCACTGAGCTAAGGAGGAGGGGGGAGTTTGGCACTTTCAGAGACACAGGCACTAAAGAAAAGAAGGCTTCAGAGAGGGTGGTCCAGAAAGCTGCATGGGTTTTCTACATAGAGGACTGGTCTGTGCACGCCCAGGCCAAGAAACCATGCTATCTACCAATGAGTGGCTGCCATGGGGCTGGAAGCAGGACAGAGGTACCTTGGGCAGGCAGGGATGAGGGCCCTTGGTGCTCTCATGGCCTCCCCAACACTTCAGATATGCAGTTAAGGCACCAGAAAGCCAAGACACAAGAATAAGAACAAAATTGAAATAGATCAACTCTCAGAAAGGAAAACCAAGCCTCCAAGATCAGTGGAAACTGACAATAAATTAACTGCCAGACAGAATAAAACCCAATGCTTTTAAGGAAGGCAAGGTAAACTAAAGGCCCGACAACTTACCATCTCTAATGCTCAGTGTACAATAAAAAAAGTATAAGAAGTATGAAAATGTGAACTATAATCAAGAAAAAAAAAGAGCCCTCAAAATCAGGCAATATGAAGTCTCAGGACTTAGAGGAAAAGTTGGACATAATGAGTGAAAATATGTGGACATCTCAGCAGAAAAATGGAAATTATAAGAAAAGGAAAGAAAAAGGACATTCCAGAAAACTAAGTACACTATCTGACATGAAAACTTTGCTGTATGGGCTCAGTGGCAGACTGGAGACCACATAAGACAGTCAATGAATTTGAACACAGTTCAATAGAAATTATCCAATTTGAAGGACAGAGAAAAGACAGCGATTACAAAAGGATGAACAAAGTTCATAAGTCTCGTGAACCAACTTCAACTGGTTTAACATACATGTAAATGAGTCCCAGGAATAGAAAGAGAGAGATGGGGGAAAAATAAACTTGAAGACATATGGAAAATTTACCTCAATTTAGTGAAAAACATGTCTATAGAGCCAAGATACTTGGTGACCCCCAAGCAGGATATGTACAAAGAACATCACAAACTAAGCATGCCACAGGCAAATTACAAACCATCCAAGACAAAAAGATAAGGAGAAAATTGTAAAATGCAGCCAAAGAATATTGACAGACTAAATGCACAGCTGCAACCTAAATGAAGCTTACTTCTCATCATAAACAATGGATTCGAGAAGACAAATGTTACATAAATGAGTCAATGATGGCTCCTGTATATTGGCCCCTGGGTCGTTTATTTATACACAGCAAGTTAGACTGATTAGCTCAAAAGTCCACTGGCACCAAACTCAGATTTTCACATAGCCAATTGTTTCAACTGTAGCCCAAACAAGTAGATTTCTAACCATCTAGAAGAGAAGGGGGAGACAGAGGATGAGATGGTTGGATGGCTTCATTGACTCGATGGACATGAGTTTGAGCAAACTCCAGGAGATAGTGAAGGACAGGGAAACCTGGTTTTCCACAGTCCATGGGGTCACAAAGAGTCAGACACGACTGAGCAACTGAAGAACAGAGCCTGCTGGCTTTGCATAACCTTATGAAACTGGACCTGAAATCCACTAATTATAAATAAGACTTTGTGGTTATCAGGATCCCAAGCTGCTGCTGCTGCCTTTGGAAGCTCTCCAACCCAGAGTCTCCCCGCTCTGCTACTGGGCAATGTCACCTGGGTACCTAATCTCCTCTCGAGTTTCCCTTCCCCGAAAGTTCCTTTGCCCTTGTCTTCTTCCTGAAGGTGGCCTCACACGCAAACCTGCTAAGGCATCACCTGAACAATATGTTTGGGTGCCACCTCATGGTCATATCTATTTCCTAGAAGAGACCCCAAGTTTCTGGACCTCTCTACAATGATAGAAAAACATCTTTAAAGTGCTGAAAAAAAAAAAAACAAACAAGCTAGCCACTTCCAATTTTATATCTAGTGAAGATATCCTTTAAGAATGAGCGTGAAATAAAGATGTTTTCAGAGAATTGAAAGCAGAGAGAGTAACTTGCTAGCATGCATACTCATAACACAAGAAATGTTAAAGGAAGTTCATTATATCAAAGGTATAGGGTACTAAATGGAAAATCAGATTTACCAGGAGAAATGAAAAGCATCAACAATGCTAAATATGTGAGTAAATATAAAAATCTATTTTTTCTTTTGATTACTAAAATCAAATATAATAATACTATATTTGGTTTATAATGTATACACAGTAAAATATATGACAAAGTTCCCCAAAGAATAAAGAGGAAGGATAAATGGAATTATTAAAAACAAGCAAGTAATAAAATTAATTCTAATTAATTATATTAAATATTTAATTATAAAATTAATTATAACTGAGATAGATTAATTATAAAAATATAAAGTAAACCAACTGCACAGTGAGCCTGTAATGCCACATACCAAAACAATAACAGGATCATGTAAAGGTCCATCAGTGTGAAGAGTTTCAATGTCATCTTCAATGTTATAATCCCATTCCACACCAAGATCTATGAAGGTCTTTGACTTGGCTTCCTCCCCTTTGCCATTTAAAATATAGTGGCCAGTAGCCTGATTCTTAATTGCTAAGGAAAGAAAAATGAGTAACTGGCATACATTTTATTTTATTACAGCTTTGAAGATTCACAGTTAAGGCTCTCTTCCTTCTATAAATGAAAGACTGTGTTTATGAGTATCGAGGCAATTAAAATAAATGTTACTCCTGATAGGACTCATACTTCATTCAGTAGGCATTCAAAATTCTCAAAAAGCCTTCCTAACCAGTTAAAAATAGTGGCGAGATGGTGAGATAGAAAATCAAAATGAACAAATATTCCCATTTGAAAACACTGCCAAAGCAGTGAACACTTTCTAACTTATTCATCCCATACATTTCCTCAGGAAGCTGGAAATATTTTTAAAATAATGGCTTATTCTACAACAAGTAATAAAAATGATTTATACTAGGACAGCATACAACATAATGCCTTTTTTTTTTTTTTTTTACTGTGTAGCTCTTTCAAGTTAAGTCAAAATATTAGAGGTACTCAAAATAGTTGAACTAATTTTTAGGCCAAAAAGCAATTAGTCCTGACAACTGTAAAATTCTAGGGTCACATTACCTACTAAAATGGTCAGGAAAAGCTCTTTACTGGTGACACAAATTGGAATATATTACAGATTTACTATATATTATTAAATAAAATGCTTTCCCTAATGAATAAAAATAACAAATGGAATTTTAAAGTTTGGAGGTACATTGGCATTTAATGATATTAGAAAATAAAATTTCAAAAGTTATTACTATTACTAAAAATGTGTGAAAACATGAGTAATTTTAGTTAAATACATTTATTCCTCTTGAGATTTTAAACTAATTTTTCCAAAGATAATAATCTGAATTCCAGAATAAAAAGTAGAGAATTTCAATTATGGGATAAAGGACTGCAGCTAGACAGTAGAGACTGCTTTGGAATTTAGTAGTAAATATATTTTAAATACAAGTAGGACTGTTTTGGAATCTAATAGTAAATACATTTTAAATACTAAGAAAAAATTCCATGAAACGCCAAAAAGAAAAAAAAAAAAAAACCAATACATTTTGAAGTTACATGTATTTAGAAAAGCAGTTTACTATATATTTTCACAGGTTTGACAGATGTGTCAGTTTCAGAAATCTTAGTGATTTAATGGCTCAAGGAATATGTGAAAGCTATGTTTACATCTGTGCATTCACTTTAAATATAAACCCCTCTAGAATGACATTTCTACATGATCTTCTAATATAGAAAGGAGAAAAAAAATCTTCTTTTAGAAATTATAAACAGGATAATTTGCAGATAATAAACAGAAAGCATGCAGAAAATGAATCTGCATGTGCCAGTCAAACTGGACACATAACAGATATCAGGAAACTTTTTACTAGACTAGTACAACCTGGATGTGGTTGCTTTTCAGTCAAAGAACTGAAAATGCACTAAAAGAAGAGACATACAGTATGGCATCAACCAAAATATCAGAATTAATTTGTCAACAAATATGGCAAATTTTTCCGATATTATTCCTTAATTTAGTGCATTTTATTAATATTTTATTTTTTCTCATCTCCCAATAACAGAATAAAAATGTATAACAAATTCACACTTACCAAATTATTTTTTCCTTCATGTCCTACTGAACCAACCCAGGTTTCACCAGAAATTAAAACTCTAGTGAATATTTCTTATTTTAAAGAAAGAATAGTTGGGAGAAATGACCAACGCAAACCAGGTAATGATGAATTTATACAAAATTTTGAACCTTGCAGACCTATGCGTGTACATAGATATAGATACCTATGCGTAACATGGACACAGATACACACATTCACATGTATCTATATCTATGTATCATTTCTTTGACATTTCTACATTTCAGTGCATGTTAAAGCACAGCCAGCAGACAGAAACACTTACCAAGAACATGAGGAGAAGCCTCGTCTTCTTGGATTAACACATGTCTAGCACCAGGGGGTATATCAAACATCTTAAGGTACCCTTTGCATGTGTAGTAAATATTGGAGGAAGCAAAGAAGAAAACAAAAGCAACAACCATGGTTAGTCAGGCATTACGTTCCTACGGCTCCTGCGTGCAGAAGAAGGCATCCATAAACCGAAAAAAGCAGTTTCAGAAATTAACTTCAAAGCACTGGCAGATTTTGTGACATCTGGCACAGGATCAGAGGCATATTTTTCTTTATATATTACTAAGTTGACAAAAAATTAATCTTTTTTCTAACCAACTAGTCACTTATTTTGTATTGACCTACAAATTGTGGCAACAATAATTCAGGCAAATATAATAGTATGCTCTTCTGTCTCCCTCCATGTGACTTTAGTTTTTTTAATTATCCTTTTGAATAGGGGCTCATTTATAGTGTGATTAGTTGGTGAATTTCTTGAGATATTGTATTGGTCTATATATTATTTTAAAAGTCTAAGTGGCAAGTATAGACAGCTAAATTTCTAATTAATGAAATAGCTTCAGATTTAAAATCCTCCTCTATTCTAAAGAAATTACAAAAGAAAAACCTGTGAGTAGTTTTCATTTATATTGTGATTAGCAACTACTTTTAAGCCTTTACACAGTTATAAATGGCAAGGTTGTAAAATATATTTTGTAGATTGTTTGGAAAACATCTGCAAGTTACGTCACGCAGTGCCTTTACACTGACCCTAAGTTCAATCTTCTAATTGAGAAACTGCAAACCAAAATGCATAATAGGTTGTCTTAGGTTTTAAGGTCCTATCGTCCTATATAATAAACCTTCCTAGTATTATCACATGTCCTAAAAGTTAACTGAACTGAAAAATTATCTTAAGATAATTAGAATTAAGGTCCTAACTATAAATCAACAATAGTCAGGGGAAATAGAGAGGCCAAAATGTTTCTTCTCGTTTCCATCAAAAATGAATATAGAAAGATTATGCAACTTATACCTTCATTACATTATGAAACCTATAACTCATACATTGTAACTATTGACAGAAATCCAGTTATAAATACAAAATTGCTGGTGGAGTCAGAAAGAAATCTGTTTTTCGGTCATTTCTATATGGACAATGTTTACCTATAGGTAGATTTACCTGACTTTTTAAATAATATTTATTAGTGTCTTAACTAAGAGGAGTGGTTATTCTGGGGTCAGGGTTTTCAGCACCTGAGCCTGGGTGATAATCAGTACATAAAACGTACCATGGTTGCCTGAGTATCAGCAGCTGGAAGTAATGTGGTTAAGATACCAAGGGTAGCAAAACAGCTTGATGCCATTTATGGATGCCCATCTTTCTGCAGTTTGCTACAACTTACCCAATACATTTTTAGCTTCTCTTGTTTCAGCAAGAGAAACACTACGAGCTCCTTTGGGTAAAGTGAAGGCTCCTCTTGTCTTCCCTTAAATAGAACGTCTTTAATTAGTAGAGAGTTCATTTATCCAAGTCTTGCTGTTTCATTGACTATACTATAAGCTTTGTATAATTTTATTAGGTAACATATATAATATGTTTCATAATCATATATATTGAAGTAAAAATGCATTTATAACAGTTAGCTAATGCCAATAAACTGTTAATAGTCAATGAAAGTAAGACTAAGCATGAACGAGAAATGATATAGGTGATTTGAAGTCGAATACTTGCAGATTTCATTTTCCAGCAACTTGAGTTCTTTATGGCATCTCTTGCTTAAATTTTTCCCTGTTGGAAAAGGTTAATTAGTTTATTGAATAACTATGATGATAATATTAGTGCAAAAAAATGGATGTTAGATTATCTTGGAACAGTCTGAAAGCTTTCCTCTCTTCTTCTGAACTTAATTTGGAGGTTTAGCATAATTTTTGAGGTATCTGAAAAAAAGTACTACTACTTTTGATTACACATAATATAGAGTGGATAGCAATGGTAAAAACCATTTTGTTTACATTTATTCACTCTGGAAATAAGAAAAAAATAATTATTTTACACCTAAATGAACAATTCATAACTGCAATAAAGCACAGTAAATTATTTCACATTAGGATGGAGAAAATCATCTTACTGTACTAAATACATATAATTTATGTATATAATTCTGATTTTGTTTGCTTTATTAAAATAATACCACCAGCCAGAAATGGCAATATTTGCTTTTTACAATTTTCAAAGTACAAACTATAGATTATCACAGAGGAATAGCAAAGATATCAGTAAATAGAGTAGGGAATACCTAAGGAAAACACATTAGAATATAGTCACCTACTTCTGCCTAAATATATCACCTACTTCTGTTCTAAATATATCAAAGAGCAAAGCTGATATGTGCAGAAATGGCTTGAGGTGGGTGACTGGGGGATAATGGGAGCAAAAAGAACTAAGAGAATTATTCCATTTGCATAAAGACTAGTTTTTTCTTTTATATATAGTTTCTTATTTTTCTAAAAGGAAAAATTACCACAATGACAATGTGTTCAATGTAAACCAAATCTTTGTCTTTATTTTATCTTGTTTTCTATTATTCTAAGAGACTATATCTTGGATGCAAGAGAAGCTTTACAAGGGAAGCCTCACATTGAATTAATCTTTAAATGTTGAATTCTTACAAACTTTTGTTCAATAAATGTTTGTTGAATAACTAATAATTGTTCCAAACTTAAAGAAATCATTCAGTAATCCATGTTTGTATCTCAATCTTTTGTGAAAATTCCAATGTATAATTATGAAAACACTAATAATGTTGCATATTATTTGTTGCTTTGGTTCCATCTAATGAACCTTCACCATATGCCTAAGTCCAGGCCATTGACTGTGTAACAAGCACAGATATTCACACCATAAGCAATTATACCTCAGATTATTTTTTGTTGTATGTACCTCAAACTTGTTTAATATAAAATTTAAATATTAACTGAAATATGAACCCAAGATTTATAGTTTTATAAAAACCTGTTCACTTTTAAAAGAAGCAAAGTGACTGTAATATTTTAAAAGTTATATTTAAAGTTTTGAATATTTTTAACTTCTGATCAGTAATTTATGTCAAATAGAAAATTCAAAATAAGCATTAATTCTAATAATTAGGTCTAATATATTTTATTAAAAACATGTTTTAATGAACTACTATAGTTGATATTGGTTTCTTTTGTTCCTTATCTAAATTTAGTAGATGGTTTTCATCATGGATGTTCACAATAGATTGTCAAAGTCATTTCAATAATTTCTTAAAAGGTAATCTGGATGAAAATAAATCAGCAGCTAATTTTGTGTGTGTGTGTTTATAGAGAAAATGGTGCATTCCTAAAAGAAGTCTCAAAAAAGGCAAATCATGGATACTGAATTCATGAGAACCTCATCTTACCAAGCTTCCTGGGTGTCCTGGTAAATGTCCCTTTTACAGTTCGACAATGGGAATTATCTCCTCCACAGACACCACACTTATCCTCAACCTTGTTAGAACCGATTTCTTTATCACAGCCCACTTTCTGGGGAGAGAAGATATTAGATGTAGCTCATTTTAACGTGCCACGCAAGTAAAGGTCAACATACTGGAGCATGATACACCATTTGTTCCGTCATGAGCCCACAGCCAGGCACCAAACTCCCTCTCTAACTCTAACTTTTAATATCTTGGTCTTTTAAAGAACTATTATGAAATCGAATGACTTGCACTCTGAGTAATAATAAAGGATAAATTTCCCTCAGTCTAATGAAGTGTTTCTCCTATCATATGTAGTCAATCATCAAACATTTATTGAACACAGATATTGTAGCTGATGCTGAGGAGACAAAAATTAAGATGTGGATGTGTTTTTCCCGGGTTGCCTTCATATTTATAAAGAAGAAAATCAAAATAGAGAATTGTCCATTAGTACAAACTTTACAAGTTGGTAAGGGATGTGAGACAAAACATCACCAATGATAGATTTTCAAAGTAACTTGAAGGAACAGAGAGGGTGCAGAAGGCAATTCAAGAATGCAAAGGGATTCAAACAAAGCCAAGGAAGTCATCCATTTGTGGAAAGTGGGTTCAAAACAATTTTTCTCCTTGTTTGTTTTAGTGGTTAAGTCATGTCCAACTTTTTTGCTACCCCATGAACTGAAGTCTGCCAGGCCCCACTGTTCATGAGATTTCCCAGGCAAGAATACTAGAGTGGGTTGCCATTTTCTTCTCCAGGTGATCTTCCCAACCCAGGGATCGAACCTATGTCTCCTGCATTGGCAGGCAGATTCTGTACCATCGAGTCACCACGGAAGTCCAACTGGGGTGGATTTTTAATGTGAATGGCTGTTGGGTAATGATGATTCTGCACTTGTAAGTTTGAGATGAGAGTGAGCAGAGAAAATGATGCCACATATATACTTAACGCACTTCCAGATACTGTGGGAGGTGAAAGATGAACAAAACACAGATTCTACTTTCAGGGAAATTTTAGTTCAACTATGAGGCATCGCATATTTGAGATTCTTTTATATTAACACCTTAGTTGTACCTAGGTCCAAAGGAATCAAGCAGCAGCAACATGTTTAGTTAATGAGATAATTCCTTATCATTTAAACGTGTGAACATGGACAAGAAATAAACGGCATAAAAAAAGACTAAATGGACAAAAAGCTTTTGCATCTTCACTAGTTCTTTTGTTCTGATGTGGAATTTAGTGTTTAAAGTTAGAATTAATTGGAAGGTGAGACAGGGAGAAAAAGAAGTTTTTTAAGATGATAAAGCACATCTTACATTGAATTATAAAAAAAAAAAAGACTTGGTATTGTACTAGTGGATGGCTAGGATAAAATTCTCAAAGCAAAGGCATGGTTCCAATTGTATTCCCAGCCCTGAGGCCTCAGGAACCCCCTGAAATGCATTTGACTGGAAATGAGAAAAACGAATTAAATACTGAAAAATTTTCTCCGGTGACCAAAGTTTGATTTTATTAAGTGCAATTTCTCCAAATTTAGCTGAGCTACTGAACTATTCATAGACTCTCATAGTAATGTGATCTTACATAAGAAAGAGTTAAAAAAAAATCTGAAAATATGCTGATAAATGAGAAGAAAAGGAGAATGACACAATACTGTAGGAAGCTTCGGTGGAAGCAACCTGAACTCACCACACACTCTCCGCGCACACATATGCTGTACGGGTCTTTGTAGGAACAGCGCGTTCCGTCGTGCACCAGCTGTTTCATATAAGCAACATCTCCAGTCTCTTTGGATTGACAGTAAAGGTGGCATCTTTTCTTGGCTATATAAGATGGAGGATTAAGTCAACTATTTATGCAAAATGGTATATTTGAATAGTACAGTTTGTTTTTAAAATATACAGTTTCAACATGGCTTCCTGGAAACAAATTGTATAAATAAATAGAGAGTGGTGGGGGAAGTATGCATACTTGGCATACTTATTTTAACCAGGGTGACCCTATGATTTGTCATCTAAACTGGGATAATTCAGATAGTGAAAGGGAGCTCTATTAATGACATAGAAAGGGATGAAAGTGAAATTGTTAGTTGCTCAGTCATGTCTGATACTTTGTGACGCTATGGACTGTAGCCCGCCAGGCTCCTCTGTCCATGGAATTCTCCAGGCAAGAATAATGGGATGGATTGCCATACTCTTCTCCAGGGATCTTCTCGACCCGAAGGTAGAACCTGGGTTTTCTGCAAAGCAGGCAGATTCTTCACCATCTGAGCCACTAGCAAAGCCCCTAACAATATGAATTGGTATGAGTGGTCCCATACAACCCAAGCTCTCTGGCTACCCTAGATTTAGCCAGGGTTATTCAATAAATTTCATTCAAAATCAATTTAGTTTTAGTGACTTAGAGCACTGAAAAGGTTTCTCTTTTGTTTGACGCAGTGGCCTAGTACAGTTTTTGCTTCTTGTAGGATCTCATTAATTAAATCTAATTTATGTGACTCATTTTCCTCAAATTAATCAAAATAATGCATTGCAATTCTGAATTCTTTACATGTGCATCTTTGCTTTAAAACTGGCTTAAACTGAACTCAGCAGTGAATTCACCCAAATAAGACATGTCAAGAAGTTCCCATCTGAACAGATTTAACTGAAAATTCAGGGCTAAGGAATGAAACATGATAGGGGAATTTCCCAGTGTATTTCTTAATAACTAATGTATGGTTATGAAGTGCCTTTTGTTATTCAATAATGCTCTTTGTCTTGTTCCTGACTTGATTGTAAAATAACTGTATTTTCTCTGGTTGTTCAGAAAAGAAAGATCACAATATTCCAGAAGCATTTCCCAGCAGAGGGATTTCAGTTGCACGAGGAAACTCAGCATCTCTCCCAGGCATTGCTTTCCACTCGTCTTTTCAATAGTGATGGTGGCTGTACTGCCTGCCAGGAACTATTCCATAATTCTCACCTCTCTAGAGAAAGGAGTGTATTAGCCTTATTCTTGGAAACCCAGGAGGACTCACCCCTATAAGCACCAAGTTTCCTAAATTGCCAAGTGGGGATCGAGAGTCCAAGGGATTGTGTGTTGGCAAAGCTTAAGTTCTAAGTAACTGTCCACACAGCAGGAGAAACGTGGGTGTCTACTCACAGTCGGGATGTTCATATGGCAACCAGTGGTGTTTGGTATTCTGGTATTCAAAGTGGGAGTTACGCTGCTGGCACTGCTGAGCTCTGAAGTCCTCAAAGTGTTTTTGGCATTCTTCTGTATTACAAAGCTGGTACTCAAAATTAACGCCAGGACAATCCTGACCACCATTGATGGGCCTAAAGAAAAGACAACATTGAGAAAGGCCTTTTGGCTCTGGTCCAGTGGCTGAAGCTTGCAGGCACAGTGCTGGAGGGCAGAAAGCCAGAGCTTCTGAGCTGCCAGCCCAGTGAATGGACTCATACTTCCTAATTTCAATGCCTTTTCCAAAGCACTGTCCTCTCCCTGCTAGGGTTTGCTGGAGGGAAGTCCCAAACTCAAATCAGTATATTTTAAAACAGTGTATTCTTTCAAATGGTATGTTTTAAAGCACAAAAAAAGGTATATAAAGAATCAACAAACAGGCATATGGTCTCAGGAAAATTATATATTTTTATCATGCATAAAACATGTATTTGCAACCCAAAGACACATTAATCATGGCTCTATGCCTGTTTCTTAATACATCCAATGCAAACAATAATCCTATCTTCCTTAGAGAAAAATTGCGAGGATTAAATGAGTTACTGTGTTTAAAACACTTAAAAAAGAGTGTGGCACGTGGTAAGCCCTTGCCGTTCTTACTACTATAATTTTTATTGTTTTTGTTGCTTCTGTGAATACTGCCGTCATCTCTTCCTGTGCAACAGATAGTGTAACCCTCGGTCTTTGTACAAAGATGTGCTCAGAGCCATCCCGCTGCCAGACAAAGAAAACGGGTGCCAAATGTTAAACCCTACACAAGGAAGACTGTCCTAAGTCTGATAGTTCAGTTTTTTTTTTTCCTGCAGAAAATAAGATTTGCTAAGCATACAACAGGGGTTCCAAAAATGTTCTCTGGGAGGACAAATGGATGACTTTTCCCCCAACAGTTCCTTGGTCTTTCTTTCACCGTCTTTGTGGCTCAGCTCTGAAGCTCTCCTCTCCTGACTCTGAAGTGAGGGAGCCTCTGTGGTTAGTGCTGCTTCTGCTGACAGGCCTGCGCTTCCTAGAGCAGGTCTCGCAGCCTCGGTGTCCAGTCCTAAGGACACAGTGATCTGCTTTCCCTGCTCAGTTCCAGAGCCTCCTAAACAGCAATTTCTTTAGCAATCTCTAACCTTAATCATGGACTACTCTTCCCTAGATGGATTAGTGGGGATTTACCCAAAAGAGACACTTAAACGCTCAGTTTTCACGATCTGTGTTTTACATGTACTTTGTGAAACTAAACGTTAATGGCATAATATTGAGGCATTTTCTGGTCTGTCCCCAAGTGATGTGCATGACAGGAGTTACACTCACGTTGGATTATTGCACTGGCGTGTTCTGAACCGCACACCTGTTCCACATGTCCGGGAACAGGAGCCAAATTTGTCCAGGATCCCCAGTTGCCATCTTGTTTTTGCTGATTAGCATTCTTCCACATGCAATGGCCTTTATAGCACCACTTAGGAAAATGACAAAAACAATTATGAAATTTTGTGCACAGGCTAAAATTGCAGTTGTTATACAAGGACCACCAAGGGAAAGACTTCCTTTCTTTTTTACTTCTTTTTCTGGTGAAAATACACTTAAAATCATCCCAAAGTAATTATAACAATATGGGGACCTATACATACTGGGTAATTTAGACTTGCATTTTTAAGTATAAAATTAAAATAAAAAATAACATTAATTCAGACGAGTTTTTAAATGACCCATTTATCAGTGAGTATCAAACATCATAATCAATAAGAAGATATGAGCACTTAATTTGCCCAGTCGGTGCTAGTCTACCCTTCATCCCTTGTTATCCATATTATTGGAATGTTTTAAGGGCAAGATGCTCCCCTTTAAATAATGACAGGAAATTATATGCCTTAACTTCAAAAACAATTAATATAACATATCTAAAACATATATAGCTTTCACAATGATTCTAAGAAACAGATAGGTAAGATATATTATATTTACCTTTCAGATGAGGAAATTGGGGCCCGGAAAGGACCATGGATAGTGTAATACCCTCTGACCAGAAGAACTAAGTGGGGAATACTAAAACACAGATACTGTAGAGACATAGAGCTTATAGTACCCAACACACAGCAGATGCTCAAAATGCATTCGTTCTTTTCCTTTTAACATTTTGATTCATGTTTTTATTCTAGACACAATAAAAGTGTTTCTTAAAACTCAACTTTGGGAAATTTAAACATAACGCAAATATATTTAGAGAAACTGGATGTCCAGTTTTGGTTTAGAGGATACCTTTTGCATAAAGCAAAAATGAATCAACTCATTGTTGCTTTCGTGTTTTCAGTCATTAAGCTGTAATACCAAATTTCCCAAAAGCAACATGCTGTATGTTATGAATTTAGCATAATTCCTAACAGTTTAAACATGAATAATGACAGATTTATTACTATTTGCTATTTACTATTTTTATTTACTATTATGTATGCAATTCTGATAGCAAGTGCAGTTTATACACATTTGAAAGGGCTTTAAAGGAACTAAAAACTATATATAAATCTTCTTTGCCAGGTTTTGGTCCTTTCTACAATATCTTATTTCCAAACTAGTCAAAGCCCTTCAACGTGAGTTCTCAACATGCCTTTGTCTGGGGTTTTGTGATCTTTCTCCTCATGAGTAGTGAAGCCTGGCACTGGGCCAGTTTCTGAGCATTGAATCCTTACTACACAACTTGAGATTGAAAACTTCTGGGCATCTTTCCCCAAGAAGCAAGGCCAAATCTTCCAAGTTCACATGACTTTATTTCTGGACAACTCTCACAAGAAGTGTGATGCCAGCAAGTAAATCAAATCCCATTAGAGCCCAGACACTCTGCTGAGCAGCCGCTTCCTA
Source organism: Aepyceros melampus (assembly GCA_006408695.1). NCBI lineage: Eukaryota > Metazoa > Chordata > Mammalia > Artiodactyla > Bovidae > Aepyceros > Aepyceros melampus. The sequence goes on from SJXQ01012191.1 coordinate 582,018, forward strand.
TTCTATCAGTCGGGGGCTGAACAGTGGTCCCAAAGATGCCAAGTCCTAATCCTTAAAATCTGTAAATGCCACCTTATTTGGAAAACAGCCTTTGCTCATGTAATTACATAAGAATTTTTAGATGGGGAGATTACCCTGGATTATTCAGGTGAACCCTAAATGCCATCACAAGTATCCTTATAAGAGAGGGGCAGAGGGAAACACACACAGAGGAGAAGGGGGCAGTGTGGGCACAAAGGCAGAGATTGGAATGGCACAGCCAGAAGTCAAGGAACCCAGGCAGCTACCAGAAGCTGGAAGAGCCAAGAACAGCTTGTCCACCGGAGCCTCTGGGGGGAGGGCCATTCTGCCCACACACTGATTTCAGCTCAGCGAAACCAATTCTGTTCTTCTGGCCTCCAGAACTGAGAGAATAATTGTTGTTTTAAACCACTCTCTGGTAATTTGTTAGTAATTTGCTAGAGCACCTCTGGGAAACTAATACATGATGTTTGTGCATTACCACAGTGAAACTTCACATCCTATATTTTCTTAAAGATGACGATACGTGTCATTTTAAAGATGATTCTTATGAACATCTCTTAAATCTTTACTGTATAAACAGATTATACTCACTTTCCCAGCAGCACATTCGGTTCCATCAAGAGGGGGCCCTTTTTTAGTCTTACAAAAGTAGGGATTATCAGGATGGCTACACCAAAGCTGTTTACATGGGTCAAACGTTCGGAACTGGAAGAGAGAAAAACCAAACTCTCAGTGACGTAGAGCTGGAATGACTTGTACCAATAATACCTGCTATACAGTTTCTTCGCATCATGTTTCTTAGATATTTTAATTTCAAGTTATAATAGTCAAAGTTGTAGCATGTTAAGGAAACAAACATGCCTAAGAATTTAAAGTAAAGAATACATTTATTCTGCTTTTCTAAAAGAACACTGATGAACAATGATTTGTCTGGTTCTCCAGTTGACTTCTACTATTCTTCATGCCATTTCTAGCTTATGGTTTTCGGATTTTTAAAGAGTGAGTAATTATTATAAACATTGTAAATATGAAAATGTCATGGCAGTTTTGCAGCTCTCAAGCCATCAAAATGGCTTCTCTTTATCCCTTTATGTATGAACCAGTTAGATATAAAAAATAAAAATGCTCATCATGAGCTCACTAAATGCAGAAAATATCTGTCAAACTTTCCATGTAAGATACTGTATTCCAGATGTAACAAAATGTCACAATACGTTCATGTAGTTTATAAAGTACTTGTATATATTTGATCTTCATACCATCGCTGAGAAATATGGGTTAAAAGGTAAGACTATAGCTATGGACACAAACCAAACAGTAATAGAACCAGATCAGAATCTTAGTTTTCTCATCTTAAGAATTTTTTTTTTATTTTCTTAAATCACTATAATATCCAAGTGTATGTTTAAGCACACATATTTGTATGTACTGTTTCCTCATCTACTCTCTTTATAACTTCTTATCATTTTTGTATATAAAAAATAAACCTATATATCAAATGCCAGTTTATCCATATACTCATTCCCTAAGCCATTAATTAGGCTTCCTAGGTGGCACAGTGGTAAAGAATCACCCGCAATGCAGGAGACGGCAAGAGATGCGGGTTTGATCCCTGGGTAGGGATGATCCCCTGGAGTAGGAAGCTGCAACTCACTCTAGTACTCTGGACTGGAAAATTCCATGGACAGAGGAGCTTGGCGGGCTACAGTCCATGAAGTCTCAAAGCAAAGACATGACTGAGTGCACACACACATACCATTAATTATCCACATACAGTCTTATCATCATAGCTTTCTTTCTTTTCTTTAGTGTTATTTATCCATGGCTGTGCTGGGTCTTCATTGCTGCCCTGGCTTTTCTCTAGTTGTGATGCACAGGCTTCTCATCATGGTGGCTTCTCTCGCTGTAGGGCAAGGGGTCTAGGCTGCACAGGCTTCAGGAGTTGTGGCTCCCTGGCTCTAGCTGCTGCTGCTGCTGCTGCTGCTGCTGCTAAGTCGCTTCAGTTGTGTCCGACTCTGTGCGACCCCATAGACGGAAGCCCACCAGGCTCCCCCGTCCCTGGGATTCTTCAGGCAAGAACACAGGAGTGGGTTGCCATTTCCTTCTCCAATGCACGAAAGTGAAAAGTGAAAGTGAAGTTGCTCAGTAAGTGTCTGACTCTTCGTGACCCCAGGGACTACAGTCTACCAGGCTCCTCCGTCGAGCAGAGGCTTAATAGATGTGGCGCGTGGGCTTAGTTGCTCCAAGGCATGTGGGGTTTTCCGGGACCAGGGATCGAATGCATGTCTCTTGCGTTGGCAGACAGATTCTTTAGCACTGAGCCACCAGGGAAACTCCGTCATAGCTTTCTTTTAAAATTAGTCCTCATTTTCAGTCTGGGTTTTTTGTTCTCATTCCTATTACTTAATGCAGAAATTGTAATTTTTTACAATATGGAGCCAGAGCTTTAGAATTCTCAGGTTAAAGCATTAACGCAGGAAAACAGGAACTGACTGTGTATCTTACAGGCAAACCAAATAGCTATGTATGTATATCTGCAAAGGCAGAATTTCAACAGCAGATCAACTTCTTTCAATGAAATACATTTTTTCTTCTCTAACACATAAAGCTTTCTCTAACATATAAAAAGCCCCATTTACCAGATGTGTGACTTAAGAAAGCTGCATAACCTCTGTAAGTTTTGGCTTTTTCATCTGTAAAATAAAAGTATACCAACTTCCTTCTAGCCTGTCACAAGGATTAAATAAGATAGTATATTTAAAGCACTTAGCTACAGCATGTAGAAACATAGCAAACACAAATCACTGGTTCATATTCTTGTACCAGTGAATTTGTAAAGGTCACCAAACAGGAGCTACGCAAATAGATTTTAAGATGCAAAAATTTAAATTGACTGTAACGTACCGCAGTGCACATTTTATAACCAACTCCAAAGTCAAAACGACACTGCTCATCCATAGAATAATTGATTCCAGGAAGTTCTGGGAGTTTGGGCCAGTCATGTTCAAACGGGTCATCAAGGAGACAATCATAGGAACTGGAGGAAGGAAAATGGTGCATACAGCTAAATGCTCATTTTTTTTTAATCATGTCTCAGTGAGAAAGTATTCTTAGGTTACATACTCTGGAATTTCATCAGATCATAAAGCAAGTTCACGAAAGCATATCTTTTAAGGATTTTGGTTTCAGCTCCATTTAGAAAAAAGACCATTCATCTTTATTCTTCCCAGGAAAATAAGCCAAGCATACTCAAAAACACAGTAGAACTGTAACAACCTTATTCATGTCCCTAGCTGAACCCCCATGGTGTGGCAGGGCAGATCCTGACATCCACCCTATGGGGTACTGGTGGTATACCCTATGCAGGCATTGTGTGACCACCCTCTCATCATTCTCAAATAAATTTTTACCATTAGTCAAAGATCCCACAGAGAATTTACTGAAAGGAAATCACAGTTAAAAATTCACTTCAAGGCTAGGCTTACAGCTTCAAATATTATAATCACATTATGGAATTACTGTGCCAAAAGCTAAGTCACAAGAAAATGTTTATCATGAACAAGAGTTTTCATTCACTGAGAGTTCGGTTATGATCAATGTCCTAAGAGACAGTTTACGCCTGTATTTCTACTGTAACATTCTCATGACACAAAGAAGGAGACATACTGTATGTATCTTTTCAGTTCTTGACCGCTACACCGGGACCAGTGGTAACGATGAAACGCAGCTTGCACCAAGGGAGCCATAACGCTTCCCATCGCCGTCTCATCGCCGCACCTGTTGCCCTGTCCATCGTGTTCCATCCCCAACCTAGAACACAGAGCGAGACCTCACTGGTAAGAATCAACATAGGGACCACAGCTTTGGCATAACTTCTGTTTTGAAATGTACAGGAAAATAGGTATTTTTTTAAGCTAACAAGGCTTTTGTGGAGGAGTCACAGACACTGTGAAACTGGGAGCGATCTGGCAGAAATGCCTTTCTTGTTCTATAGCTATGAAAAGCCCACGAGTGTCTCTGCAAGCCAGTCACTCATTTGGTTTCAGTGCGTGACCTCTCCACTCTTTTCAGCTCCTCAAACTTGGCAAGAGGGTGAGAGTTGCACGCTGGCATGTGCTCTGCCCGAAATATGAACAATACTGAGAGAGGCAGAAAGAAAAGGCCTTGTTTTTTCCCCCACTCTATAGCTGTCAACAGTGACTTACACATGGCCAGTTTCATGTGCTACTACAAAGGCAGATGAAAAACCATCCTCGTGATTCAGGGTACAGCTTCTCACTGGGTGACACATGCCTGTGACTGGAGCATATCCTGTAGAGAATAACAATTACTTTTATTTTCATTTTATGAGAAAACCCATTAAGAATTACGACTGGACCTTTGCCGAGGGAAAAAGAAAAAAGCTTTTCAGGAAACAGAGGCAGTATTATTTCGCTGCTAGCAACATGCCACATTCTCTTGGGAAAGCCACAGGTAATGGGCTCTGAAAGGATTCACTGGGTCTGCAATTTTCTCCTCTCCTAAGGGAAAGAACTGCCTGGGGTTCCCATTCTGCTCTGCCCACCAACTAAGCCCTACCTTTTGACTGTGGTGAATGTTCCTTCAAATCATGATACTGATGAAGGGAGCCAGAGATTCCATCAATGTTGAAAACAAAGTGGTCAGTCTAATTTTTTTTTTTTTAAGTCTACATCAGAGTTTATTAGAGAGATGAAAGCTGACTTTGGAAGAAAGTTCTTTGGCAACAGACGTTTCCCATAGCACCTCCTTTCCCCTTCCAAACACTCAGTGGAAATCGTACTGCATTTTATAGCAGCCCTTCTGTACCCCAAATGTACACCTATTATTGTAAAGGAGAGCATAATATGTCATGGTATTTAGGTGGCATTTAACATTGTGAATTCCACAGAAGTCACTGGAAGCAACAGAAAGCAAATGTATGCTTGGCTGAGGCAAAGACGAAAGTGATGGTGGAGATGTGAACACGTGAACAGACTCCCTGATTCAGGATTGCTCTTTTTTTTTAAGATTTAAAAAATTTTATGTTGTAGAATAGTTGATATATACTGTTGTGTTAGTTTCAAGTGTTCAGCAAAGTGATTCAGTTATACTTTTGAAAAGTCATGCCCTTAAATTTTTCTGCTACATAGTAATGGAAATACCTTGCATTCCAGCAGGTCCGAAGTCTTGCCTGGTTAAGAAAATTGCGTGATCATGGTGTTCAGAGTGATTTGGATCAGATTTTTGTTGTTGGCAAGCCCAGCGACACACATTCTCCAGGCTCCTGGATGGATTTCCCCTTTCTATGAGGCTAATGGACTAGGAGAAAACAATATGTTAAAGACATACATAATATTAATATTTTCCCAAAGGCTTCATTGAATAACTTTCTCTGAAATTAACATTTGAGATTACAGTAATTAAATAATGTACAATAATATTATTGGGGGCTTGTTTAGATAACTAATCTCATTTGGAAATTCTAAATGCTCCTAAGGGATACCTTTATGATGATCAACATTATCTGTGTGAAAGGTGGCTGACACCATTAACTGAAATATGTGATGATGAATTTTTTTGCTACTGTGAAGCTACTCAGTATTAATCAACTGTGTAAAAAAATCTCGATAAATATTAAGAACAATAACAGAAGTGAGCTCGCTCAGTCGTGTCTGACTCTTTGCGGCCCCATGGCTGTAGCCCACCAGGCTCCTCCATCCATGGGATTCTCCAGGCAAAAACACCGGAGTGGGTTGCCATTTCCTTCTCCAGGGAATAAAAGAAGATAGATGGAAATATTTCTAGAGAAAAAGTTTTTCTCTAGAAATGTTAAAACCAAAGATCTTCAGTTTCTTTCTTTTTTTTTGCTTCAAACTTAATCAAAGCTGGTTTATATAATTTGAGGCCCGTCAAATTATAAAAACCTCACACTGAAAAAAAAATAACTATCCTTTATTTTAACCTCACAGCAATGAAGAGAGGGGGCACTCATATCCTGCTGCTCGAAGAAATGGAGTGACATTCCTGGGAACTCTGCTATGCATATGTGCGTGCATGGTCAGTTATGTCCAACTTTTTGCAACCCTGCGGACTGTAGCCCAACAGGCTCTTCTGTCCATGGGATTCTCCAGACAAGAATACTGGAGTGGATTGCCATTTCCTTCTCTAGAGCATCTTCCCGACCCAGGGTTAAGCCCATGTCTCCTGCATCTCCTGCCTTGCAGGTGGATTCTTTACCACTTGAGCCACTGGGGAATGCAGTTACTATCACATGATCTTCAGGAGATAAAAGTTCAAAGCAAAAGGCCCCATCCTTGAAGAACCCAGGAGCGACACTTCCCTGAGTAGTTCTGAAGGAACGAGAAACTGAATTTGGAACCTCACATTAGTTCTTACCTGGCTGACTAGCTGAGAGTTTTGTTACATTTCAGCAGATGGTTTGATGTGTTTACATTCTTAATAAAAAAGTTTGGTTTGTTATATGTTGATCACGTACTTCTCCAAAGAAATGATTTAACAACCAACGGAAGGCTCTTGACATCTCCAGCTGGAGTCGACTTGCCTTCAGTGCTGGAGACACAGTCGGTCAGGTTTGTGGGGGAAACTAAAGATCAACGACACCCATTCACCAGAAATGGTAAGTCTTCATATATAATAAAATGCAAACACATGGACTTTTCCCCCTGGTCTTGCTAAATGCATATTTCATTAGTGTTCCATAATCAGGAGGATTAACTGTGGGAGGGGAACATTTAATTTCAAACATCAAGAAAGCTGCCAAGTTAGTCACTCCCCTGTGTTTTCTCCTCAAAGGGAGAGACTATTTCGTCCATTCCATTATTTCCAAGGACAGGGATCCAACTAGTGCCATTTTAAAGCCAGCTAAAGTTACACTACATAAAAATGCCTATTGTATGTATTCTGACCCAACACTGTTTTCAAGATTATAAGATTAATGCCCTTTAAAAAAAATTCACTGTATGCTTCATTTTTATTAACTGGAAAGATGTGAAACATTCCCTTTAAGAAGTCATGAGAGAGTAAGGATCTCTATTATTTTGTTAATCTGCCTGTAATGTAGGACACCTGGGTTCGATCCCTGGCTTGGGAAGATCCCCTGGAGAAGGGAACAGCTACCCACTCCAGTTTTCTGGCCTGGAGAATTCCATGGACTATATAGTCCATGGGGTCACAAAGAGTTGGACATGACTGAGTGACTTTCACAGCCTGACACACACAGATATATTTGAAGCACCTAGAAAGCATCTGACACAGAGCCGACACTCAACATACGTGTTTTGGATTAAAAAATCAATCATAAATTTAATGCTGGTGGTGGTGGTTCAGTTGAAAAGTTGTGTCTGACTCATTGCAACCCCAATGAACTGTAGCACACCAGGCTTCCCTGTCTTTCACAATTAAGGGAATCCTCTTTTTTCATTATATTGTCATACCTAAAATCAGGATAAGTATCTTCAACTCCATTAGACAGAGGTCAACACATCAATGACACAAGCACAAAAATCATTCATTATCTACTCTAAATTAGAGACCTCCAATCACAGGGGCAGTTTTCTCTTCTCAATTCAGAGCAACTGGGGTCTATGTGAGACATATCTGCTACAGCTTCAGTAGACTAATCTGTTTGCTAACCCACTCTTTGATGTTCACAGTTCACATACAGTGAGACATTTTACCTTTGCATAACCCAGCATTATCATGCGCACCAGGACTACATTTATATGCACTCCCAGGGACTCATCATGGTAAATTTCATTCACCTAGAAACAAAGGAGATAATTACTAGAAGAAAGCCACACAAAGAACTTTAGGAGATGGACACTTGAGGAAATGGCTGTGTAATCCCAAATACAGGAGTCAAGTCACCTTTTTCTAGTTTAGTTTAAACTAATATCTGAAATGAAATCATTTACTTTTAACTTTGGAATGATTCCTGGCTATGTGAATTACTAATACTGTAAACCCTGTAGTATCATGAATATAGAAACTAGGCTGTAAAAGGGCTTCAATTAAAATATTGTAGTGTTAAGAGTACATGTGTACTATGATCCACAGATAAAATTCATCAAAAGCAATCACATTTAAGAATCTGCCTTCCAATGCAGTAGACATGGGTTTGATCCCTGGTCAGGAAGATCTGCTAGAGAAGGGATAGGCTCCTTATTCTTGGGCTCCAGTATTCTTGGGCTTCCCTTGCGGTTCAGCTGGTAAAGAATCCACCTGCAATGTGGGAGACCTGGGTTCGATCTCTGGGTTGGGCAGATCCACTGGAGAAGGAAAAGGCTACCCACCCCAGTATTCTGGCCTGGAGAATTCCACAGACTGTATAGTCCATGGGGTTGCAGAGTTGGATGCAACTGAGCTACTTTTACTTCACTTCAGGAAGATCCCACATGCCATAAGACAACTAAGCCCATGAGCTTTGACTACTGAAACCCAAGTGCTCTAGGGCCCATGCTTCAAAACCAGAGAAGCCACTGAAATGAGAGAAGCCTGTGCACCACAACTAGAAAATAGCCCCTACTCGCCACAACTAAAGAAAGCCCGCCTGCAGCAATGAAAACCCAGGACAGCCAAAAGATAAACAAACAAAAGCTATAGCAAGACCATGATTCAGGTGAAGCACCTGCCAGCATGAGGGATGGCAACCACATGAAGGAAAAGAGCAAGCGTGTCCTTCAGGGAGCCTCTGTCCCCATCAGGGCCGCTCTCTCGTGTTAGGGAAGCTGGTGTGCAGGAGCTGTGGTGGTACCTGTGGGCAGGTAACTGGGTGGTCCTCCCAATGCCTCCTCCACCCCAAGAATGGGGCATCTGGACAATGATTATTTACAAGTCCTACAGTAAAGAAATCCTTCCACATTTGGATTACTAAGATGACTGTTCAAGTACATATAATATCAGTCCTGGGTAACCTCAGAGGGGTAAAGTTGAGTCACTGCTCTTGATTTAATTTTAAATGTTAAATTAAAATTTCTACAGGTAATCTGGTATACTTTAAAACCACAGATATTAGAACTTACACAATCTCAGAGGTCATAGTCCAACAGATTTTTATAGATGAGGAAGAGGAAGACCATAGAGATTAATTAACCTGCAGAAACAGTCAATTATTGACAGTCTAAAGAGACTTCTGGCTTCCCTGAAGGCTCAGCAGTAAAGAATCTGCCTGCAACATAAGAGACACAGGAGAAGTGGGTTTGACCCCTGGGTCTGGAAGATCCCCTGGAGGAGGAAATGCCAACCCATTCCAGTATTCCTGTCTGAAAAATTCCATGGACAGAGGAGCCTGGCTGGCTATATTCCAAAGGGTCAAAAAGAGTTGGACACAACCGAACATGTACGACCATGCAGAAGAGCAAAGGGACTTCTATTTTCTGGTTATGCTAGTGCAAAATTGGTGCGAATAAAAATTGCTAGTAAGTTGGAAATCCTAGCAGAAATGGGAAAGGTGCCTTTATCTGGCTACATTTCAAAGTTCTTAGCTGTTCTCAGGAACAGGGAACCAACATTTGTCATAATAACTGAAAGAGGGATGGAAAATGAACCTCAATTTAACTCAAGACTCAGGAGGTTTGGACAGAAGGCACAGAGGGAAGATAGGCAAAATCTCATAGAGTGAAGCCTTAAAAAGAAATATAACTCAAGGATAATAGAATGCTCTAAAAAAAGAAATGTATGGATTTTTTATTATACTGACCAAGAAACAGACCAAGAAATCTCAAATGAAAAGTTTCAGGAATATAATCAGACTACACAGAACACCATAAATATCAAAGTGTTAAATGTAGGTTGAAGGTAAGTAAGTAAAGATGCTCAGTCATGTCTGACTCTTTGAGCCCCGTGAAGGGTAAGCCATCAGGCTCCTCTGTCCATGGATTTTCCAGGCAACAATACTGGAGTGGGTTGCCATTCCCTTCTCCAGGGGAACTTTCTGACCCAGGAATCAAACCTGGGTCTTCTGCATTACAGGCAGATTCTCTACTGTCTGAAGCACCAGGGAAACCCACGTATACATAGATTATACATTTACAAACACACACACACGCACACACTTATAATGGTAAGACCCAATTTAACTACTATTCAAGACAAGCCAAGGAGTGAAAACAATCGGTAATTCACTCTTGCATTACACAAGTATGCAGGCTGGTAGCACATGCCCAAGCAATTCAGCTAGAGGCCACTGGAAATATGTAGCACTGAGTTCATTCTGTCTGTTCTGTCTGATGAAAGAGATGTATACAAACGGGAGGGCTTCCCTGGTGGCTCAGCGGTAAAGAATTTGTCTGCCAATGCTGGAGATGAGGATTTGATCCCTGGATTGGGAAGATCCCCTAGAGAAGGAAATAGCAACCCACCCATTCTTACCTGGGAAATCCCATGGTCAGAGGAGCCTGGCCAGCTTCAGTCCAGGCGGTAACAAAGAGTAGACACAACTTAGAGACTAAAACAACAACAGCAACGACACAAACAGGAAGGTAACCAGAGTCCTTTAAGCAAGGAGCCTAGAAATGGGCCACATAAAATGTGGTGGGAGAGGTGTGGTGGCTAAAAGCCCGACCTGAGCCACTAACAGTCTCAGTTGACATCTTTCTTGACATCTCAGAAAGCTTCATCTTTCTGAGTCTCAGTCAAATGGACAGAATAAGAATACTCTCTCCTATGATTGAGGTAAGAATTGAAAGATTTAATTTATGCACACAATAGCTCAAAAATTTTAAGAGTGAGAAGGAGAAAAGTACATTAAAGCACATAAGAGTATAGGAAGTAGAAAAGAAAACCTAGAAGGAAAATAGCCACCATATGGAAAAAGGGCTCAATTTGCTCTGCATGTCTATGGCAAATAAAACTAAAACCAGGGTTCACTGTTAAAGGGGAAGATTTCAGGTCAATATAAGGAGAATTGAATGCTGGCCCCAAAGCTGTAATTTCTTATGGCCCTTTTGGCCATGGGCAGATTCTATTATCTTACTCCATATCTCATAATGCCTAATTGAGGACTGAATGCTCCTCTTCTTCAGGATTATCCGATAAGAAATATCTAGCATAATAATTCCAATACAAGTAAATGTCTGAAGCCTGACCTGTCATCGACAGAAACTCATGGACATTCCAAGAGACTTCTCATAAGGCGGTTGTTCTGAATTAGCATAAAGGTTTCACACACAAAGTTTTAACATGTCCTTAGTGTATGCTTAGTCATTCAGTCATGTCCAACTCTTTGTGATCCCCACACTGGAGTGGGTTGCCATTTCCTTCTCCAGGGGATCTTCCCAACAGAGGGATTGAACCCACATCTTCTGTTCTCAGCATTTCAGGCGAATTCTTTACCCACTGAGCCACTGGGGATGTTCTACTGCTGCTGCTGCTGCTGCTGCTAAGTCGCTTCAGTCGTGTCCAACTCTGCACGACCCCATAGATGGCAGACCACCAGGCTCCCTCGTCCCTGAGATTCTCCAGGCAAGAACACTGGAGTGGGTTGCCATTTCCTTCTCCAACGCATGAAAGTGAAAAGTCAAAGTGAAGTCATTCAATCGTGTCTGACTCCTAGTGACCCCATGGACTGCATCCTACCAGGCTCCTCCATCAATGGGATTTTCCAGGCAAGAGTACTGGAGTAGGGTGCCATTGCCTTCTCCTAACATATACTTAATGTATCAATAATTGAAATGTAAATGCATTTAATGTAAAAGATGTTGAAGGTAATGTTAGTGAGTTCACAAAATCAGGGAACAATATAATTTTAAACTAAAGAAAAACAGATCAAAAGAACTAAATTAATTTCTGGAGGAGAAGTGATGCAGGGAAGGGAGGGCCTTACAACCATGGCTGAATGGCAGTGACAATTATACTTTTAAATGCGATGGGAGACTTTTAGGTAGAAAACTATTAGAGTCATAACATAAATGAAAGGTGGTGATTGTAACAAATAGCTTGTGATATCTGAGTTAGTACAATATACATATGAAAAATCAAAGTGAAAGTCACTCAGTCATGTCCAACTCGGTGTGACCCCATATAGGCCATTAGAATTCTCGGCCCACGGAATTCTCCAGGCAAGCATACTGGAGTGGGTTGCTGTGCCCTCCTCTGGGGGATCTTCTCGACCCAGGAATCGAACTCAGGTCTCCTGCATTTTAGGAGGACTCTACCATCTAAAACACCAGGGAAACTCATAACATACATATAATCACCCTAAATTAGTAAATTCATTTTTGTTTGGTAAATTTAAAAGTCAATACAGTACTGAGAAAATATAAAGGACACAATTCATGTTCTCAATAGCAATATTATATTATAAAATGATGAAATAAAAAGGCACTTTTTAAAAGGTTAAATTTACCATTCACCAAAAGAAAAGTAGTATTTAACAATAGTCCCTATTATGCTAGACTAGTAAATTAACAGAGTACCCCAGTAGAAATCAAGATCAGTTATGGAACGTTCCAAGTTGGCACAAATTTGTGAAACTGTCTCAGAGTATAACATGGGTAGAAATAATCAAATATAAGGCAATAGTATTTATACATAGGATAAAATATTCTTTCAATGTGTCAAATAAACAAATATTAGGTGTCTCTATTGTGCAAAGCACTGGATATCATTTATTATTTTGCTTCTCAAGGTTTAAAAAGTTGCTTCCTTTACATTATTGACTTTTAAAATGTACCTAATGAATAACAGGATGTAAAGTTTTTTAGGCTCTGAGACACACAGGATATGATAAGAGTTGCAGAAATAATCAGCATCACAGAATTAAATATATTCTAAGACTTGAATTCTAGTCCCAAATCTGCCCCCGACAAACTGAATGACTTTGGGTTGGTCACTTAACCTCTCTGAGCCTCTGTTTTCTCACTGACAAATTATAATCATACTTGCTCTTTTTGCTTCACACAGCTCTGTTCAAATCAAAACAAAATGCCACAAACTGCCCTCAGCAAAATAAAAGGCACATGAGAACACTTCTACCTATCCATACCAAAAGTGTTAAAGGTTTATGAACATATTTTCCAATCTACCTGAAAAGAGCAAAGAAAAACAAACAAAAAAAATAAACAAAAAACATAACTCTCCCCATCTTAGTTTTCACTGAAAAGGATTTGAAAAATCATGTACTGTAAATTTATTTATTCTCAATAGAATAATAATAGAATCAAAGATACAGTTTAAATTATCAAAAAAAAAAAGGAAAAAATTTAACATTTTTTTTCAAAAATACTTTTTCCAGCAGAGGGCAGTACGCACATGTTACAGGCGGCTGTGTTACACACCTGAATGTACTTACACCACTGGGTATGTCTGCCTTTTGTATATTTACACATAAATATAAGCTCCTTAAAATGAAACAGGAATTCTAAAGTATTCTAACCTAAGGAAAACACTGATTGACTGGACTCTTAAAATAAATATTGACGACATCTTTATGTAGATTGTTTTTCAGTGTCATCTGATTAAAACATTATTTGAGAGGCACGAAGAAACTCAGGATTTGGGTATAAATTAATCATGAGTTTTAACAACTAATAAATTATATACAGAAAGAAATAAACATCATACTGAACTAAAATTTTGGATATGTTAAGATGAATGAAAATAATATTTTTTAAGAAAGCATTTTTATAACACTTAGTGACAAGGAAAGCTACTTTTTCCTAATTTAAAGCAGAATCGAGAACACAAAAACCCAGCATTAACACAGAACTTTCCAAGTTCCAGACACGGTTTTAAATACTTTACCTATGTTAATCAAGTAATGCATAATCTTTGCAACAACTTTAAAGATATCATTATCTCCATTTTACATCAAACAAAATTGACGCCCAGAGAGGTTAAGTACTTTGCCCAAGGTCACACAGCTAGTACACAGAGTAAAGGATGTACATCTAGGCAGTCTGGCTCCAGAGTCAGTAGTTTTTACCAATCGCTACACTTCTACACACCTGCAGACCACTGCACTGTTGCGATGCAAAACAAACCTAATTTTAGAATAATCATTACCCCTGAGTTTAAGAAACTGATGTGTGAGCATACTGATAAAGATAACTCGAAAAAACTTTACTTCTTTTTCATAATTTTCCTTTGTGTAAATTTTAAGGAAACGAATTAATTGGACATGGGTTTGGGTGGACTCCAGAAGTTGGTGATGCATAGGGAGGCCTGGCGTGCTGCGGTTCATGAGGTCACAAAGAGTTGGACACAACTGAGAGACTGAACTGAAGAATTAATTAGATTTGAAACTGACTCCAAATAAGGATTACTTGATGGTCAATATAATCTAAAATTATATTGGGAAAAAATGAAAAGGAGCTGGAGCAAATCACTGGAAAAAACTGAATAGGAAAAGAAAAGATAGGGCTGAAATTTATAACCAGTGTTTTGGGTTGTAAGCAAAGCATTAAGCATAAACATTCTAAGAAGTCATATATCAGATATTACATAATGCAAATCAAAGTTTATCGATGCAAAACTGAATATCCTGTCACCATGTCAGGGAATCTAAGGAGCACAGGTGGATTTTCTATAAAGGTGATCAGGGTTGAGCCAGAATATTTATTAAATTACCTGAAAAATGGAATAGGATATTAATTTTTAAGTAAACTTAAATTGGAAGGGACTGCCAAAGTGAAGGTGGGGAAAGGTAATGATTTTTGGAATACTTGATTTACTTGATTAATTAAATCAAGTATTCCTTTCCTTAAGAGGAAAATTCCTTCCAGGTTTGTTCCCTGACAGGACAATTTCTCCCAGGACATTTCCCTGGCAGGACACTCTGACCTGCTTTGTCTGACTAGCTGATGAACAGCTTTGTCTGCCTTTGTCAAAAAAAAAAATAAAAACACCACTCATATTTCTTTAGGATGGAGGGATGAGGTCTTGAAAGGCCATATTGCTTAGTGCTTAAGGGTATGGGCTCCACAGTCAAACTGCCTGGGTTTGCTCTTACTATGTGACCTTGGGCATCTTATTTGTCTCTGTGCCTCAGTCTTCTCATCTGTAAAATGGGATAATTACACTACTGTCCTTATAGGATTGCTGAGAGGAATAAAGGAGGTCACATATGTACAGTGCTTAAAGGTGCCTGGGTCTTGCAAATATAAAAACAAAAATTGTTAGCCATCATTAGTAACATTATATAGAAGCAAATAAATGGTATACATGTATAATTTTTTTAAAGAGACTTTGTTAACTAAAGGCAAAGAAGTAATGACAAGACAGCCTTGGTGACTTTGGCTGGACATAAACGAATCCTATAGTAGGCTGGGAAAATATATTACTCTATCCACAACCATACCTTGTTGAGCAAAAACTTCCAAACACGTATCTGCTTAGATTCGCAGTCCTGTCCTCTATATTTTTCCTCAGGGTGTAGCTGTCTCCTAACCTGTCAACTCCTTTCCCCTCACTTCCAACTTCAGAATAATAATGACTACTGTTTTTAAAAAAAATGAAATATAGTAATTTAAAATGTTGTATTAGTTTCAGGTATATAGTAAGGTGACTCAGTTATACTCTTTATTTCACATTCTTTTCCATTATGGGTTATTACAAGATATTAAATATAGTTCCCTATGCCGGACGGTAGGTCCTTGTTGACTATTTATTTTATATACAGTAGCACTAGAGGTAAAGAACTCGCTTGCCAATGCAGGAGATGTAAGAGATTCAGGTTCGATCCCTGGGTAGGGAAAATGCCCTGGAGAAGGAAATGGCAACCCACTTTAGTATTCTTGCCTGGAGAATCCTATGGACAGAGGAGCTTGGTGGGCTACGGGCCATAGGGTTGCAAGGAGTCACACACAACTGAGGCAAATTAGCATGTTGGCACATGTATCTCTTAATCTCAAACCTCTAATTTCTCCCTCCCCTAATAACTACCTTTTATGAATCAGTTCAGTTCAGTCACTCAGTCGTGTCCGACTCTTTGCGACCCCAGGAATCACAGCACGCCAGGCCTCCCTGTCCATCACCAACTCCCAGAGTTCACTTAGACTCGCGTCCATCAAGTCAGTGATGCCATCCAGCCATCTCATCCTCTGTCGTCCCCTTCTCCTCCTGCCCCCAATCCTTCCCAGCATCAGAGTCTTTTCCAATGAGTCAACTCTTTGCATGAGGTGGCCAAAGTACTAGAGTTTCAGCTGTAGCATCATTAGTAAGTAAGTAAGTAAGTAAAGTCACTCAGTCGTGTCCGACTCTTTGTGACCCCATGGACTGCAGCCCACCAGGCTCCTCAGTCCATGAGATTCTCCAAGCAAGAATACTGGAGTGGGTTACCATTTCTTTCTCCAGGGGATCTTCCCGACCCAGGGATGGAACCCAGGCCTCCCGCATTGGAGGCAGACGCTTTAACCTCTGAGCCACCAGGGAAGCATCATTACTTTCAAAGAAATCCCAGAGTTGATCTCCTTCAGAATGGACTGGTTGGATCTCCTTGCAGTCCAAGGGAATCTCAAGAGTCTTCTCCAACACCACAGTTCAAAAGCATCAAGTCTTCGGCACTCAGCCTTCTTCATAGTCCAACTCTCACATCCATACATACATGACCACAGGAAAAACCATAGCCTTGACTAGACGGACCTTGGTCAGCAAAGTAATGTCTCTGCTTTTTAATATGCTATCTAGGTTGCTCATAACTTTTCTTCCAAGGAGTGTCTTTTAATTTCATGGCTGCAATCACCATCTGCAGTGATTTTGGAGACCAAAAAAATAGTCTGACACTGTTTCCACTGTTTCCCCATCTATTTCCCATGAAGTGATGGGACCAGATGCCATGATCTTCGTTTTCTGAATGTTGAGCTTTAAGCCAACATTTTCACTCTCTTCTTTCACTTTCATCAAGAGGCTTTTTAGTTCCTCTTCACTTTCTGCCATAGGGTGGTGTCTGCATATCTGAGGTTATTGATATTTCTCCCGGCAATCTTGATTCCAGCTTGTGTTTCTTCCAGTCCAGCGTTTCTCATGATGTGCTCTGCATATAAGTTAGTCTCATCTAATATTTAGTGAACTGAATTGTGCCTAAGGGTCCTAGGGGTCGGGAACTGATTGACAAATGAGTTTAAGTCTCTGTTCTTACTATTGTTGTTTGATTGCTAAGTCGTGCCCAATTCTTTTGCAACCCTATAGACTGTAGCCCACCAGGCTCCTCTGTCCAAGGGATTTCCCAGGCAAGAATACTGGAATACTGGAGGGAGTTGCCATTTCCTTCTCCAGGGAATCTTTCTGGCCCAGGGATCGAACCTGAGTCTACTGCATTGGCAGGCAGGTTCTTTACCGCTGAGTCTCCAGGGAACCCTGCTCTCACCATGAATACATTCTAATAGGTAAAACACGCACTAAGCATGGAAAATATAAATCATCACAAAAAGACATGCAGACGAGGTCATTTCAGATGGGAAAGGGTGCTATGAAAAAAATCTGAATGATGAGCTAGAGGACAAGAGAGCGAGGAAGAAGCTACCTGAAGCTGTGGGATTCAGAGCCTGAAGACCCATTTGGACACGAAGAAAATAGGCAGTTGCCTCTCTGGGAAATAAGTGAGCCAGGAAAAAGGGAGGAGCTGGTACAAAAGCTCAATCTCCATTACCATGAATCTCAAACACTATGAAGGAGACATCTTAATATGTAAAAAAGACTGAGACCCAGAGAAGTTATGCAATTTGTTCCCCAAATGATTAGGACAGCTACAAATTCAATAAATCCATATGACACCAATGTCTGTTCTCAGTTATAACCATCTTGCCTGTCTTTTTCTTCCTGTCATAGTGGAAGTGCTAAGTTTCCTTCCTTTAGGCTCTTTCACACTTCCTTAAAGATATTTATTTGCTCCAAAAAATCAATGCCATTTTTCGTATTCAATTGCTCCCCTTCTTGGGGTTCTTTTCCCTCTTTTACTAATATTCCCAATTTTCCTTCATCATGAAAAAATAAGCCACCTATAATATTTTGTAGCATTTAGTACTTTTATCACTACATTCATCAATGATATTATTCAAATTCATCAATGATATTCAAGTTATTTAGCTATATTTTAATAATTGCTCCTTTTCCACTGGCTCACCCACACATGTCAGTGTGTCTCAGTGTTTTGTTTTTGATCCTCTGTTCACATATTTTCTCTGCAATATTTCATCCACTGCTGTTTCTTCAACCAATTTCTATAGACTGATGAATCCCAAATATCTCACGCTGAGTCACCTCTCTCAGGCTTCACAGTCATCTGTTCAGCTCTAGTAAGAGATCTATCTATTTGGAAATACATCAATATATCTCAAAGTATACTCACCCTCTCCTGTTCTTCTCTCTGAGTATTCTATCACAGTTAAAGATGAAATCATCTTTAAAAATAATTATTTATTTTTGGCCATACTGAGTGGCATGTGGGATCTTAGTTCCCCAAACCAGAGATTGAATCCACACCCGCTGCATTGGAAGTGTGGATTCTAAACCACTGGACCACTAGGGAAGTCCCAAAGATGAAACCATCTTGATTCTTTCTTCTTCTTCAAGCATTATAGTCAGTATATTACCGAGTCCTGCAGTACCTCTCACATCTGTCTCTCCTGTCCACCTTCACGTCCAGCACCTCAGTATGTATCCTACTCAGTTAAACTGCTGCAACCACCTCTTAAAACTTTTGCAAACATTTTCATTTGGGTAATTTGGGCTCATTTCAGTAGTTCTCCAGAAGAACAGGTTATCAGGTTCACACAGCTGTTCTCTATAAGCATGAGGCTCTCATTTTATGGTTAATTATGCTTTGACTTCCCTAGGCATCAAAGGAGCTTTGGGTGGACCAAGAATAGGCAATTCAGCTATAAGGCCTCATGAAGTCTTCCAGCCTTTGGAATAGTGGAAACATACCAAAAGCTCTGGCAGAACTGATTTCTTTCTTCAAGAATGAGAAAGACGATTTGCTTAGCAAACTAACAAGTTTTTCTGCCGTAGGACCTTGAAAAAATAGAGGCTGAAACAAACCAGGGAAACTAATATTTATTGCTTGTTCAGTTAAAATTAAAGGACCTATGAAACAGCAGCACTGTTTGCATATCATGTCATGTTAATTTCACCTGTGATGAAGGAAGTTTCTCCCAGACTGATGGGTCCAGGATATTCCAGGGAAAGTGTACATATTTATACAAGGGGTGGCTGAAATGATGTGTGCTTACCCCAGTCTGTCTCTGTGACCTTGTGTGTTCAATCCACATTGGAGACAGTAAGTTTTTTGAGGTAGGAAGGGATAGTATAAATCACAAGGAATTTGAAGCCAGATGGACTACAGCTTGTCCCCTAATTTGGGCACTTATATATTAATACTTTGTGTCTATGTTCATAGCACAATGTCTAACAGAGTCTCTTCCTCCAAATCATTCAATTTTATCCTGAATTCTCTTTTTAAAACACAGACTAATCTTTAAAATCCTTTTCTTAAACTTTCTTCACTAACACCGTGAATTTCAAACTCCTCAGCATAGTTACATACATTTTTCTACAGGCAGCCTCAGATTCTTTAGCCAGCCTCACCTTCTGCGATCTCCACCTCCAGTAGCTCTAAAGACATCATGAGCTACCACTTTCAAAATCTTTATAAAATCTGTTCCTCATCTTCCAAAACCCATCTTCTCTTTTTCTAGCAGGGAAATGCTAATTCATTCTCTAAGTTTCAAATCAAATGACACATCTTCTATGAAGGTTTCATTTGCCAGTAATGTTACTTGCCAAACTACATCCCCTCCTTCTCAGTTAATGTTTACACAGTATTTTGTGGTTGAATCTCTTCAAGAAACTATCACATTTTATTATTATTACTTCTTGATTTGTTTATTTCACTGCTAGATTGTTTATTTCACTTGTGAAAAAGGAGCTAAATTGTATTCACTTTTGCCTCCCTAGAATCTAAGACTTGGCCTATGGGAGGGTATGTCTGCTAGGTGAATACATGTCTGGAGGGCTGATGTGAATTCAAATGTAAAAACGGATTAAATATAATTAAAGACAATAACCCAAATCACAGAACTGCTACAGGATTTGCTCAAGTTGCCTGAACATGTATATTCCCCAGATAAATCTGTCTTGAACTCACATTCAGCATTTTCAGAAACACTAGCTAAGAAATTAAAAGCAGTGAAGGGATGGAATCATCATTAGGCAACCAATAACCACATTAGTTTGCTAATCCTTGAATAAATCCATTAATGCTCTGTTAGGACTAGCGTACTTCCAGGAGTATACATTTTCCTGTAAAAGTATTAGGTAGGGAAGCTTGCCATATCCAGCAAAACACATTTATGAATTCCCAGTTCATTGTCCATAATAAGGGGCCAATTTTAGTACATGACAAAACTGAATGCTCTTAATGATTAATAATTACTTGGAAGTACAAGATTTTTTTTTTTCACACATTTAAAAAAGGGAGTTACCCTTTTTTTAATGAATTGTTTTCTCTTGGTAAATCCTGAGATTAAGGGATTGACTCAATTCTCTGCAGGGCACTGAACATTTTAATAGGCACATCAGACCCAGATCACCTCACAGATCTTAGCAAATGCCAGAGATACCTGCCCACAAAGTGTTGGTGATGAGACACTTCCGGCACATGGAAGGAAAATACCCGCCTTCCCCCTCCTCCAACTGCAGAATCTGCTTAACCATCCTGTTGGGGAGAATCTTCAACTAGATTGCTAGCTTATTTGATTCAATCACACAAGTAATTGAATTCTCAATGTTAGTGGCTTGATTGGTATTCTAACAAGATAAAGGAACAAGTAAAGACATCAGAATTTTATTTGGCAAGGGATATACAAAAATGCATCAACTTTGCAACAAGAGGCAGTAAAACCTAGGGAGGAAGAACAATCATTTCTGAAGGCAGAAGGATCTATCCAGTTCTTTACATTTTTACATTTCAATCTCTTAATTTACAAACTAGAACTGAAAATGAACCTATAGTTGAAGAATTTTCTATAATTCTCGTGAAGCATTTAAAATCACAACCGGCACACAGCAAAGGCTAAATGTTGTGCTAGTTGCTCAGTTGTGTCCAGCTCTTTGCAAAGCCATTGGCTGTAGACCACCAGTCTCCTCCGCCCATGGGATTTCCCAGGCAAGAACACTGGAGTGGGTTGCTATTTCCTTCTCCAGTAGTATAAATCCCCATTCTTAACGACACTAAATCGTTCTTCTGCATCTAGACCTGAAACTAGATTATTTCTAATATCTTCAAAGATTGCATCATTAGCCTTGATTCTATACAATCTTTTGTTTTTTTAAATAGGCCACCCCATCTATGTGAATGGCACCATTATCCAGTAGTATTTAAACCAGAAAAGTGTAAATCACGATGGATTCCTCCCTTCCCTTGAGCTCCCTATCTGACCCACTGACAAATTCTATTGATTATACTATGAATGTTGCTGCTGCTGCTGTTTAGTCACTAAGTCGTGTCCTGCTCTTTGTGACCCCATGGACTGCAACCCACCATGTTCCTTTGACCATGGGATTTCCCAGGCAAGAATATTGGAGTGGGTTGCCATTTCCTTCTCCAGGGAAACTTCCTGACCCAGGGAATGAACCCAAATCTCCTGCCATCTGGGAAGCCACTCTACTGTGAATACTCCCTTATTGTTGCAATCGTCACTGTCCAGTAAACGATCATCTGCCTAGACATCTACAATTGATTTCTAATTGATCTGTCTTCATTGTCCCTAGATCACTGCCATCTACTCTTTACAACACAGAAAAAGGCTTTCAATGACTTTCCACTAATTCTCTTAAAATTGAATTTAGTCTCCTGCCATGACCTGAAAGATGCCTGCCCTCTTCTTCAGGTTCCACCTGACTCCTTGAATGATAGACTCAAGCCACAGTGGCTTTCTTTTTATAACTAAAACACTTGCTCTTGTTCAATGGCTCTTTCTTCTATTTTCAATCTCAACTTAACCATCATTTCTTGGGAGAAGACTGTCCCTACCACTCGTTAGCCCTGTTATTCCCTTTCTAAGCAAACCGTTGGTTCCCGTAGAGCTCTTATCATAACCTTTGATGTGCTTGATTGATTTCCCCACCAATCTGTAATCTGAATATGAACAGAAAATGTCTTTCGTGTTCCCAACTGAATACTTGGTACACAGCATTAAAATACTTGCTAAAATACTGAATCAGTTACAATTTTACTGGATGTATACTATGTGGCTGACATTGTTTTTATGTGTGTGTGCTAAGTCATTCAGTCCGACTCTTTGCAACTCTGTGGACTGTAGCCTGCCAGGCTCCTCTGTCCCTGGGATCCTTCAGGCAAGAATTCTGGAGTGGGTTCCTATATCTTCCTCCAGGGGATCTTCCTGACCTAAGGATTAAACCTGGAACTCTTAAGTCTCTTGCACTGGCAGGCAGGTTCTTTATCACTAGCACCAGGGAAGCCCTGACACTATTTTAGATGTAATTATGAAGCTTAAAAGGAGAAGGCAATGGCACCCCACTCCAGTACTCCTCCTGGAAAATCCCATGGACAGAGGAGCCTGGTAGGCTGCAGTCCATGGGGTCACTAAGAGTTGGACACGACTGAACGACTTCACTTTCACTTTTTACTTTCATGCATTGGAGAAGGAAATGGCAACCCACTCCAGTGTTCTTGCCCAGAGAATCCCAGGGACAGGGGAGCCTGGTGGGCTGCCATCCATGGGGTCGCACAGAGTCGGACACGACTGAAGCGACTTAGCAGCAGCAGCAGCATGAAGTTTAAAAACGCATAGTAACTGTACTCAAGGAGCAAACAACCTATCAGAGAGCTACTGCCAGGAATTCACACATTTTATAATAAGAAGGGGATGGTTTGCGAAAGGTTCACAGGAGCTGACAGTTGACCTTGATCTTGATAAATGAAATATTACCATAAAAGAAAAATGGAGACGAAGGGGGAGGAAGGAACAATGGGAAGAAAGTTTGGAGACAACAAAGAACAAAGGCACCAAAGATGAATTTTAATTGCCATGATATCTTCTATCCATAGCCTTGGTTGTGAACACAATGGAAATTGTGGAAGATGAGGTTTTCTGAAGCCAATATATTAATTTCATCTGACCAACAATAACTGCTATTAGCAAAATAGTACAGAATCTATGTGCTGTTATTTCCTCATCTATAAAATGAAGGGATAATGATAATATGCTTCTTATGGTACTTCCAAATGGGAAATTCCATGATTCTTGAGTTTCTTTTTCATAAGATTCTTAAGGGCAGGAATCATTGGACTGATAGTTGAATAAATGTTTAATGAATAGATTCACTTTTACACAATTTATACTCATGTGCTATTTTTGTTTACTAGTCCCAATATATGTGGACTTCAAATTCTGATACTAGTTTATTATGATTGTGAAAACCAACACAGGATCTACTTTCTGGGTTGCTTTTAGAAACAAATTAGGTAGGTTAATTTTAGTCAATATTAGAATATTAATACTTCTTTAACTTTTCTTTATCCTGTCACAAATAGATATATTAATACACAATAAAAAAAAAAGCTTTGCATGAGACAAAGAAAGGATAACAATAAGATATAGTAATGCCATCACCCTTTATCACCAAAAGGTGTAAGAGTGAATATGCAAAGAAAGAAAATGATTCCCAGAGTCAAGACAAATGGTAAGTACTGTTAGGTGCTGCAGTGGCTGAGAGAAATTCTAGCTTCTAAAAGGATTAGAGTAGATGGAACATATGGCTTTTATGTCCTTTTGACTTTCACTTAATAATTTGGGAAAAGTTAACCAGTTGCAGAACAAGAACAGCAAAAAATGGCATGATCCTGTAGCACCAGCTTCTACTTCTTTCAAATCAAACTAACACTTAGAAGAGTGGTCTTCATTTCGTCATCTTTACCAAAATCTGTGCTTCCTGGTCTTAATCTACATAGAATTTCTTTATATTCTCTGAATGTATTAAACATAGTAAATATCCATCCATTGTTGGCTAAGAAACTATAAATAGAAGTAAACAAAGAGGAGCAACCTCTCTGGAAAGTTCTATAATTGCTATCTAAGTTCATTTTCTTATTTTACATTAACTCCTTTATGTAACCCATATGTGAAAGTGAAGTCACTCAGTCATGTCTGACTCTTTGCGACCCTATGGACTGTAGCCTACCAGGCTTCTCTGTTCATGGGATTTTCCAGGCAAGGATACTGGAGTGGGTTGCCAATGTAGTCAAATTCAAATATATGCTGTGCATCTATTTGGAACATTGAATATTCAACTATCTTCTCTGATTGGAATTCCCTGTTGTTCATCTTCAAAGATCTAACTTCTAACATTCAACCATACTTCTTCTTCATACCTCTAGTTCAAAGACACCCTCGTATTCTTCCCTCGTAGCAGAGAATCAATACTTGCTTTCAGTCAATTAGCACTTTCTAGATGATTTTATACATAATAATTTACAAATCTAATTTCCCCTAGTAAAGTATATCCACAAGTGAGGAAACACCTCTATTATACTAGAAGGTTTCTGGTTTGAATAAGTGGATGCCTAAAAGAGCCATTTACTGAGAAAAGGAAGGATAGGCAAGCTTCAATTTATTTGCTATAAATGCTAAAAGTATCTGCAAGAACACTATGCTGGAACAAAAAATAATAATAATTTTTAATAAAACATTATTAAACTATACACTTAAATGCATATTTTATTATATGTCAGCTATGCTTTAATGAAAGTTTATGTTTAAGAGTAAAGAGTTTTTAATATTTTAATATTGACTTTATTTACTATTATATCATATATTCATTGCATATTTTCTTCCTGTTGTGGTTAAGCAAAAACACATAAGTCATTTTCTCTGACAACCCATCTCTACCCATATTTGAAGTCTCTCAAAAAATAGCATTTTATATTATAACCTTTAAAAGTTAAAAACACAATAAATGAAACAGGAGCAAACATCAGATCAAGTGTTCTTTTAATGCATTTACTTTTTTCATTAACTTCATTCTGAAGTAATTTCAGACTTACATAAAAGATTGGAAATACAGAAAAAAAGAATTTCCATACACCCCTGACCAAAGGGCTTCAAATGCTAACATTCATCATAATACAATACACAGTACAAATTTAGAAAATTAATTTTAATGTGATGCAATTAACTAACCTAGACTCACTTAAAATTTTATGAACTGTTCCACAAATACCTTTTTACTGCTCTATGATCCAATCTATGACATTTGGTTGCCATATCTTCTTGCTGCTGCTAAGTCGCTTCAGTCATGTCTGACTCTTAGCAGCTCCATAGACGGCAGCCCGACAGGCTTCCCCGTCTCTGGGATTCTCCAGGCAAGAACACTGGAGTGGGTTGCCATTTCCTTCTCCACCATATCTTCTCAGTGTTCCTAAATCTGGGACAGTTCCTCAGTTTTTCTTTCAAGATTCTGATAGTTTTGAAGAGTATTGGTCAGTTATTGTGTAGAATGCCCCTCAATTTAAATTATTTTGATGGCTCCTCATGTTGTTTTAAAGTACAGTCATATCTGTTTATTCTTTCTTTATAGATGCGTCTGGGAGAAATTTCGAGTTCTATGAAAGAGGATGAGTTAAAAATAAATGTAGATGGAAGGCAATGGAGATTCTCACTTTCACTGATTCATTTACAAAGAAGCTGGGGATTCAGTGGAGGGCATGTTTCCTCTTAAGGAATTTTATTAAAATCAGCTGGGGACTGTTCACTTGAGACCCCAGAGGAAAGTGTTAACTCAGTGAGCTGTCTTTCCAGTGTCCAAATCCCAAGATTCCCAAGACAAATCAGGTAAAGAACTTTAGCATACTCATTTGCACAGTCATCACTATCATTGGACTTTCCTGGTAGCTCAGCTGGTAAAGGATCTGTGTGCAATGCAGGAGACCCTGGTTCAATTCCTGGGTTGGGAAGATCCCCTGGAGAATGGATAGGCTACAGACCCAGTATTCTTGGACTTCAGTGGTGGCTCAGACGGTAAAGAATTTGCCTGCAATGCAGGAGACATGGTTTGGGATCCCGGGTTTGGGAAGATCCCCTAGAGGAGGGCATGGCAACCCATTCCAGTATTCTTGCCTGGAGAATCCCCATGGACAGAAGAACCTAGGGGCTGCAGTTCATGGGGTCACAAAGTTGGACGTGACTAAGCACACACACGCAGATAAACCAAAGCTATTTAACATTACTCTTATGTTTCAAATGTTTTTCTTGGTTATACTTAAGCTATGATTAACTGGAGTTAAAATTAAATAGAACTTGAAGTTTCATCTTCCTGCCTCCCAATAACCTATCTTTTCCTCCTTCTTCTACTTTGTTAAAGCAGAAACAATCATTTATTCTCTCACAGTTTCCATGAGTCAGAAATTTGGGAACAACTTGGCTGGGTGGTCCCAGCTTGGTTTTTCTCATGAAGTCAAAGTCAGATGTCTTGATTAGGGTCTAAAGCGTGCATGCTCAGTCATGTCCGACTCTTTGGAACCCCATAGACCGTAGCCCGCCAGGCTCCTTGGTCCATGGGATTTCCCAGAAAGAATACTAGAATGGATTGCCATTTCCTCCTCCAGGGGATCTTCCCCATCCAGGGACTGAACACGCGTCTCTTGTGCCTCCTGCATTGGCAGGCTTGTTCTTTACCACTATCGCCACCTGCTATAAGGATGACACTTGGAAGGCAGATTTCCTGTATGTATGGCAATGGTGCTGGCTTCTGGCCAGAAGTATCTGATTTTCATCACATGAGCCACACCACAGAGATGCTTGAGTATTCTCACAGCATGGCAGTTGCTTTCCCCCAAGGTTTTCTTCTGCCCTAAATACTGGGGTAGACTTTTTCTCTTTAAGATGTCACTGGTCTTTGTCTGTTCCCTGAACACAATAGGCTTTGTTGCACCTCCCCCAATAAAATGCAAGACTCTTAATTTTTGGAGAAAATGGTCCCAGGAAGGGTTTTTTGCCTGTCCCTCCCCCCTACTCCAGGTTAATATTGACAATGAAATCAGCTCAGTGAGGTCTGCATCCCTTTCTCTCCAGATTCTGGTCCTAGCTCATAGGTGGCAAAAGGCTCATGAGATTGGGTGCTGAGATGGGTTCCATCCTAGGCTCCAGACATCACCCTGAGCAAATCCTTTTGATGTTTTCTGCTCTGAGGTTCTGGGAAAACTGGGGCATCAAGTCGGGGTGGGGGCTGTGCTGCCCTTGTTTAAATCCATCACAAAATTGCTGTTTTGTTTTGGAGCAAGCCCTGTGCCTGTCAATGATTCATGGCAGATACTTGCAAACATGTCATCTTTCTTCACATCACATGATGAGCCTTCTGCTTCCCTTTGTAGAACTTAGGGGGAAAAGCAAATTGTGGGAAGAGCTTTGGGTTCTTTACAGCCAGTGTCACCTGGCCATCTGCTAAGCTCCTTCTCAGTGCTAGATGTTCTATGTTCGCACCCTCCTTTCTTCTTTAGAATTTTCCTGTGAGCACAGCCACTGCTATTCACATTTTCCTGGTGAGGAAACTGAGAAGTCAGTACTTGTACAAGCTCTCCTACCATATAGTGCTAGGGGCGGGCTTAGACTCAAGACTCTCTTGCCTTTCCATTATTGTCTTGTACCATCTACGTATTTATTTTTAAATGATTGATACAACTCAGGAACAGACAAATGTAAGAGATGAAGAAGGCAAGGTTTGTGGGGAGAGGTACAGAGCTTCCATGCTCTTTACAGGCTCTCACCCTCCCAGCACTGAGATGTGTTCACCAACACAGAAGCTAGTCACTGTCTTGTTTTTTGGCCATGCAGCATGTGGGATCCTAGTTCCCGAACTAGGGATAGAACCCGCTTCCTCTGCATTGGAAATGCAGAATCTTCACCACCAGACTGCCAGGGAAGCCCTTTCCTTGTCTTCTTTTAATGATTACCATCACTATTATTATTATCATCACTATTATATTATTATCATCACATATATTATTACCATCACTATTATTATTAGTAGTAGTAGTATCATTATCTCAGGTTGTTTTCCTAACTTCAAATAATTGTAAAAATTTACCTCAATTTTATTGACATTTTAAGCTTCTGTCTCCTCTAGGGGAAAAAAAAGTCACAATAATTTTCCATTTTGCAAGATACTTGAAAAAATATTGACATGACCAAATGCAAATTCCTTTTTAAACACTTATTATATTGTTAAACTGATTAAAACCTTCATGTCGTTCATATCCTTTTATTTCAAATCCGAAGTTTCTGTCTGTTCATAATCTACCTCTATATTATTTACACTCATTTGTTCACTTATCTGTTCTTTCATTACACAGATATTTAACATTTAATAGTTTAAGAACTCTTTTCAAGACAATAAAGTATGAGATAAATATGAACATTCCTTTGAAAAGGTGTTCAGTTTAAATTAAAGTGACAACCATGAAGCAAATCGCTGGGACCTAACAGTACTCCCCTGGTTCAGGAATGGCGTGCTAAATATCACCTGGTTTGGGATACGGAAAGTATATTTGACTATTAGGTAAGCTAAAAGAAGATTGTATCTGCTGACTAGTTAAGTTAAAGGTGCCAAACGAGACTAGAGGAAACTGATCTTTTCTCTGTCACAGGGACACGTGCATGCAGGCTAAATCGCTTCAGTCACGTTTGACTCTTTGCAACCAAGTAGACTGCAGCCCGCCAGGCTCCTTTGTCCATGGGATTCTCCAGGCAAGAAAACTAGAGCAAGTTGTTGTGCCCTTCTCCAGGGGATCTTCCCCGCCCAGGTATATGAACCCATGTCTCTTGCCTCTCCTGCACTGGCAGGCATTTCTTTACCATTAGCGCCACCTGGTAAACCGCCCCCTCCCCTCGATTTCTCCCCAAATCAATGCAAGGAAATAGATTTTTTGTTTTCAATTTTCTTCTATAGTTTCTGCCTGAACCTCTGTGACATGTACAGTGAAAGTGAAAGTGAAGTCGCTTGGCCGTGTCCCACTCTTTGGGACCCTATGGACTGTAGCCTACCAGGCTCCTCCGTCCATGGGATTTTCCAGGCAAGAGTGCTGGAGTGGATTGCCATTTCCTTTTCCAGGCGATCTTCTCGACCCAGGAATCAAACCCGGGTCTCTCGCGTTGCGGGCAGACGCTTTACCGTCTGAGCCACCAGGGAAGCTCCTTGTGACATGTAAAGAAAGCCTGATGTTTGGGTAGGGCTCAAGTCTGTAGAGTCATGATTTTAGATAACCATGCTGCTGCTGCTGAGTCGCTTCAGTCGTGTCCGACTCTGTGCGACCCCGTAGACGGCAGCCTATCAGGCTCCTCTGTCCCTGGGATTCTCCAGGCAAGAACACTGGAGTGGGTTGCCATTTCCTTCTCCAATGCAGGAGAGTGAAAAGCGAAAGTGAAAGTCGCTCAGTCGTGCCCGACCCTTAGCGACCCCACGGACTGCAGGCTACCAGGCTCCTCCGTCCATGGGATTTTGCAGGCAAGAGTGCTGGAGTGGATTGCCATTTCCCTCTCCAGGGGATCTTCTCGCCCCAGGAATCAAACCCAGGTCTCCCGCATTGCAGGTAGACGCTTCACCGGCTGAGCCACCAGGAAAGCTCCCTGTGACATATAACGAAAGCCTCTGTGTTTGGGTAGGGCTCAAGTCTGGAGAGTCATGATTTTAGATAACCATGGGAAGCCATAAAACAAGGCTAGCACAGGAGTTACTAATTATTCCAAACTTGTCACGGAAAACAACAACGACAACAACAAAAAAACCCAACTTATTTCCTTTGCTTCAAATTTCCACGAGATAGTTTCATTAGAATATCATTATTGGTTGTTTTCATTTCTCTCACTCTTATTTAATTGATCAGTTTGAGACAGGGCATTCTCATTTCACTCTTACAGATTTAACAGTCTGCAACAGAGCAATGGGAGCATAGGGAGGAAAGAAAGAGATTCATTCAGTCTTCAGTCTCTCGTGCTTACAGCTCTCTACCCGTCCTACAAAGGAAATCTGAAATTACTGAGTTTCAAGTTTAATTGAAAACCTGAAATTAAAGGTTTTCTATTAAACCTTTGATTTAAGTGGGGGCTGGGGATAGAGGGTTGTGAACAAGATTGTCTAATTGATAACAAGGTTTCTAAACGTTGGCACTGTTGACATTTTAGACCAGATAATTCATATTTCTCTATTGTGTAGAGCTGCCCTTTATGTTGTAGTTGTTTAGAGCATCCCTGGCATCTCTCACTAGGGGCAATAGCTTCCTTTCCCAGTTATGACAACAAAAAATGTCTCAGTGCTTGCTAAATCGTTTCAGTTGTCTCCAGCTCTGCGATCCCTATGGACTCTAGCCAGCCAGGCTCCTCTGTCCATGGGATTCTCCAGGCAAGAATTCTCCATGCCCTCCTCCAGGGGATCTTCCCTACCAAACACTGCCAAATGTTCCTGTGTGCCAGGGGCTAGGACAAAGTGCTCTCAGCTAATTGAGAATAAGAAAAATACTTGTCGCTATACATTTAAATGATGTGCAATTCAGCTCTTATCAATAATAAAACTATGTATTCATCATCTGCCTTTTCACTATGCCTATCATTCAGTCGATTCTGAACTTGAGAAGGGAGGGGGGACTGTTATTATTACCTCCTAAAAACCTCTACATATGGTAATTACTTCAGATGCAATGAACTTCAGTTTTAAAAATTATATTCTCTCTTCCAGTTCCATTCTCTGATGCTTGATTAGCTTTAGAATAATTTCTAGCATTGGAGATAGAGACTCAGCCTATTACCTAACTTTTTTTAATGGTCTTAAAAACAAAACACCTTTTGCAATGGTTATAAAACTAAAAATGCAGCATTTTTGTGTTTTCCTTGACACCTCAGCTTACTGTCTGGTGAATATACTATAGCCATTTCTACTTTCCTGTCAACAGAGTCTGTCTAGAAAACCTTGACAATCCCATGTGCCCTTTGAAAAACAAAGCAAAAAAATCCAGGAAACAAATCCCTACAGACCTACTTTAACCTGAAGCTTCCTGATGGATTAGAGGATTATTGAACATCTTATACAATCTTTTAATTTTATAAATACAGAAACTAAATCCCAGGAAGGGACATGATTATCTAGGGTCACAAAGTCAATCAGGAACATAGCTAACTGCCTCCTGAGTCCCATTTTGATAATCTCAACACTTCACAGCTGCTCCCTCTAAAGTCTTACAGAACTTATAATACAGTGCCTACTGATATGCTTAATAATAGAATGCCTTTTATTGCTCAACCTTTGCATTGTTTTTGCATCACTTTTATCCTTGACTAAATTATAACTACTGTGAGCACAACGACTATTCCAAATCTCTACTGCATTACTCCAAGAGCCTTCCTAACAAGTCTATCCTGGCTAACTGCCTCCCTAGTGTAGAAGAAAGTGGTCCAGGGGCACAATGAATGATGCAAGTAGTAATAAAAGTAGCAACTTCAGGGGAATTTGTTTTCTGTGTGCTAAGCAGTCTTCATAACAGGGATCTGTGCCAATAAACAAATAAACGTGTGTCTGAGTTTCTACACTATTTTCCATTTCACAGAGACATAATATATGTAGAATTTTATACATTGGCATCTAGTGAACAGAATATAGGTTTAACATATTGGCTTAAATATTAGAATAAATAAAATCATGATTAACAAAATTAAAAATTGTTGGAAATCTAATCTTAAGCATGGAGAAAAGGCAAGATACCCAAAGAAATCACACTAAAAGTCAAAAGCTGAAAGAGAGAATCTGCTGCTGCTAAGTCACTTCAGTCGTGTCCGACTCTGTGTGACCCCATAGACGGCAGCCCACCAGGCTCCCCCGTCCCCGGGATTCTCCAGGCAAGAACACTGGAGTGGGTTGCCATTTCCTTCTCCAGTGCATGAAAGTGAAAAGTGAAAGTGAAGTTGCTCAGTCGTGTCCGACTCTTTGCGACCCCATGGACCGCAGCCTACCAGGCTCCTCCGTCCATGGGATTTTCCAGGCAAGAGTACTGGAGTGGGATGCCATCGCCTTCTCCAAAAGAGAGAATAGGCTTAGGTAATACATTTGCCAGAGTAATATGGTATTTTATCATTCTAGGAAATAAAACATATAAAACAGAGCATACTATTATCTTAGTTATCTTTTAGAAGCAGGTAACATGTATTTTTTTCTCCTCAACTGCTCTGTGCCAGTTCACCTGGGAAAAAAGGACATCAGTTTGAGGATACCAGCTAAATTTCTTCTGGATAAGATTAGGCTCATAAGGAAGACATAAAGAACAAATTTAGAGTCCTTTATAATTGCAGGACAGCACTGTGCCAAGAGTTGACTATGCTTTGTATGTATATTACATTCAAGTGCATAATGGTGATCTCTATCCAAAAGCTCTAAAAGCAAGCATGCACACAGAGTTATTAGGCCTAAATAATTCCTCATCATCCTGGATGCAAAATGATGCTGGAAAGATCCATCTCATTCTTTGTGGTCCACATCAAGTCAGGAGGATGGTCCTGAGAGTTTTGATTATCCCCAGAACCAAATAGAACCATAATTGATGTTATAATTCCAGCCCATTATAGTTTTTTAAATTTAAGATTTCTCTTTGATGACAATGGATCGATAGTTGATCACGCAAAAGAAAATTTCACTTCATGTTTCCTATAGTTTTGCATCTTGTTTGTTAAATCTGTAGATCAATATTTGAATTGAATGCAGTTACATACACATTTTGAATGTGGGGTGTAGTCATGGAAGATCTCATAGAGGTTTCCAAAAGACCAGAGCAAAACAGGAGAAGTGAATTAAAAGACAAAAAGCTTCAGAAAGGGAGTCACTACTCACAATGTTCATCAGGGTGAGGAGGTAGTTTTGGACGTGCTCTTTGCCATGGAAACGGACCACAGAGTCATCCACTCCCAGCAGTACCTCGATGTTGTAATCATTTTCTCCTGCGTGTCTGCGGCGCCTCATGGTTTCATTCAGCTGCTGGTCAATGCTGCTGTAAACAGTACCTAGATCATCAAGGCCTTCCAGATCCGACTCTATTAAGAAACAAAAGGAATCCAGGCATTTCAGTTTTCCCAGTGGGCCTTCTAAGGACTTCTTACAAAAAAAAAAAAAAAAAGGTGTTCTTGAGGGGCCTATCATTTTCATCCACAGTCACCAAGATGCTGCTTGTCAGTTTATGCCTTCAATAATGTGCATATGCACACGTGATTAGACATATGCCTTGTAAACTCAACATGGAACAACACAGGGGAAAATAGTATTCCTGCAGAGCACAAAAAGCAGTGCCACCAGCCAGACGGATGGTTGCAGGAGGAACACAGGACTTCCTCCAGCTATTCCTTGGTGCAGAACACAGGAAGTGGGGGTACAGAACATGTGCAGGCTAAGCAATTATTAAATAAATGGAGGCTATTGGAGAAGGAAATGGCAACGCATTCCAGTACTCTTGCCTGGAAAATCCCATGGAGGGAGGAGCCTGGTAGGCTGCAGTCCATGGGGTCTCTGAGGGTCGGACACGACTGAGCGACTTCACTTTAATTAATTTCAGAGTCAGATTGATAAGTTTACAGTGGTTAGCTTAAGTTACTTTTATCATGGACTATGGAATTTGTATCACATAATTACAAATCGCTTCTTTTCCCAGTAGCCTCAGCTTAAAAATAAAATTGTAGCATGGCAACACAACAGCATTTAGTGGTATGCTGATCAGTTACCATATATTACTTTATTTTTTATAAGTACGGTTTTCTAGTGAATGCTGCTAGGCAGACACTACAGGTCTTCCACATTTTACTGGCCTTCATCTGGATAGCAGGCTGCTTTGATAGGTATATGTCTGAATCTGTGAGATACTTAAGTTAAAAAAAAATCAGTCACAAAGTTAACTATAAGAAAAATAGAACTATAAAAATTTTATTTTATGCTGTGGAAGGAATTTAATTCTTTTACTTTCCAAATAGATATACATATACATAGACACACACAGAGTGATATACAGATAGCCATACACACACATATCTCTAGAATATCTTTCTATCTACTTACCTACCTACCTGGAGAGAAAGAGAGTAAGAGAGGCATTTTTAGGTTCTAATTGTCTCAGAGTTTGATTATCATAGTTTTGGTGAAGAAAATGCTTTGGTGCATTATACAAATAAAATATATTCCTGAAATACTAAAAAAGATATTAATGAAAAACTGCTAATATACAACTAAAAGAATCCTCATTCCCATTTCAAATATATAAAACCTGGAAAGGATTGTATTTTACATACTGCCTTGATGACTAAACAGCCACATATCTAAAAACAAGTTTGACAGAACCAATTCTGACTCATGTTTTATACAAAGGCTTATTTAATGTTGTACTGAGGCCTGTAAGCCATTTGAATTGGTGTCTGACATTAATGAACATTTTCCTCTCCACCTCTGCGGTTTTAGTAAAGTTGAGGGGGAAAAAGCGATGCATCTTGGTCAAGATTGAGGACCGAGCCTTAGCCACATGGGAATTGAATTGCAGAAGTACAGGTCTCACTCATACTCTTGCCACTTTTAAAAAATATAGAGAAACAGCAGCACCCTCCCCTGTAAGTAGGGGCTCTGAATATGACTACTCAGGTTAGAAAACTAGACTGCAACTCAACTCTCTTTGACCCAAGCTCAAATGCTAGATCATTAGCTGGGAGTTTTCTCCTCAGGTTAAAGCGTCTACCTGCAGTGCGGGAGACCCGGGTTCGATCCCTGGGTTGGGAAGATCCTCTGGAGAAGGAAATGGCAACCCATTCCAGTACTCTTGCCTGGAAAATTCCATGGACTGAGGAGCCTGGTGGGCTACAGTCCATGGGGTCGCAAAGAGTCGGACACGACTGAGCAACTTCACCTTTAAGGGAATCACACTGGTTCCACGGTATGTACATAACTCTCGCCACCATCCACATCAAACAGAAAGCTTTCCTCAAAAGCTGTTTTTAAGAGCTGTAAACCCACACCGAGAGCAGAAGGCTACACCTGCAAACAACTTTCCTAGTCAAACTCAGTCTCTTCAGACACTTGAGAATGTGAAAGATTGTGATAGCCAGTGTTCAAATAGGAAATTCACACACAAACCCCCAGTTCTAAAAATGGCTCTCTTTGGCAGAACTGTCAGTGACGGTCTCCAATGGAAATATCCCAGTAAAGTCCTCATGTCATTAAGTCTGATGCATGAATGAAGAAGGCTGAATACCTATTTCAGAAGGACAGTCCATCCTGCTCTAAGTAAGACACCTTTGGTTTGGCCTTTGCATCCCTCCTCAAATTGGTGGTTTTCTGGGAGAGAAGAGAGTCTATTTTTTCACTGCATGAGGAACTCAAGAAGTCTTTTTCTTTCAACCATTGCTTTTATTCAGTCAAGAACACTTCTGCCCCTATTTCCTCCTGTGCTGTGTACAATGTTCTTTTCTGGGATTCCTAAAGTGGGCAAATGTCAAATATTTTAAAAAAAACACAGTAGTGGAATAACTTCTGGTGATTTTATTTATACACCTCCACATTAATTACAAATTGTTCTGAGGCTGTGACATAATCTTCATTCATAATGAATTTTTCCTAGTATGTCTACATTACAATATAATGATCAGATATACCTGGCTTCAAATCCTGGCAGTGCCACATCCTAGCAGTATGATTTTACTTAAAACTAACCTCTCTGAGTCTCAGTTTTCTCATCTGTAAAATGGGATAATGATGCCTACTTTGCAGAGCTGCTGTGATTCTGATTAACGTTAGTAAAAATAGTGTATACAGTACGTAGTCATAAGTGCTCAACAAATAGTTCTGCTACTACTACTATGATGATGGTTACGGTGGTGATGATAATTTCCTGTTAAGAGAAGATTTCTATACTTTTTAAAGCTTCCTACATTTTATTTTATATATCAAAAATGAAATGGTTATATTTCTTTTGAAATAAAGGTGAGAAAAAAATCTGGAATTAGTCAAGGAAAATGTGAAATGCTGATAACTTTAGAATGAATAAGGGTATCAGTATCTCTTGTGGAGCACAAAGTAGATAAAGCAGATAAAAGTAGATAAATCTAAAATGCTCCAGTTCAGTTCAGTTCAGTCACTCAGTCATGTCTGACTCTTTGCGACCCCATGAATTGCAGCACGCCAGGCCTCCCTGTCCATCACCAACTCCTGGAGTTCACTCAGATTCAAGTCCATTGAGTCCGTGATGCCATCCAGCCATCTCATCCTCTGTCGTCCCCTTCTTCTACTGCCCCCAATCCCCCCCAGCATCAGAGTCTTTTCCAATGGGTCAACTCTTCACATGAGGTGGCCAAAGTACTGGAGTTCAGCTTTAGCATCATTCCTTCAAAGAAATCCTAGGGCTGATCTCCTTCAGAATGGACTGGTTGGATCTCCTTGCAGCCCAAGGGACTCTCAAGAGTCTTCTCCAACACCACAGTTCAAAAGCATCAATTCTTCGGCGCTCAGCCTTCTTCACAGTCCAACTCTCACATCCATACATGACCACTAGAAAAACCATAGCCTTGACTAGACGGACCTTAGTCAGCAAAGTAATGTCTCTGCTTTTGAATATGCTATCTAGGTTGGTCATAACTTTCCTTCCAAGGAGTAAGCATCTTTTAATTTCATGGCTGCAGTCACCATCTGCAGTGATTTTGGAGCCCCCCAAAATAAACTCTGACACTGTTTCCACTGTTTCCTCATCTATTTCCCATGAAGTGATGGGACCAGAATGCTTACTTCCAGTTAAAATTAGGATTAAATTCAGTCTTGCCTGGAAAATCCCATGGACAGAAGAGCCTGGCAGGTTATGGTCCACAGGGTTGCAAGAGTCAGACATGACTGAGTGACTAAACCACCACCAATGAGATAAATTTGTTTAGTAGATTAAAAACCTAATACCAAGTTGGAAAGAGTTAGTTTAGAAATAGCACTTACCTTCACTCAAAGAGTACTTATTGAGTACTCATGTCTGGCAGACCCTGAGAAAGTTAAAAATTCTTTACATGTTAATTCTGGGAATTACACAGTTGTACCAGATTCATATTCAGAATGAAGCTGAATTTGTGTCCTGTAGTCATAAACGATTATGTAAGTTTAAAATTGTGGAAGTGTCCATGGGTTACACACTAAATAGACCTAATCAGGGTATTGAGTGCATGTGTTTCTACTAAGGCACTTCAGTTGTATCCAACTCTTTGCAACTCAATTGACTGTAGACCGCCAGGCTCCTCTGTCCATGGTATCTTCCTGGCAAGAACTGGAGTGGGTTGCCATTTCCTTCTCCAGGGGATCTTTCCAACTCAGGGATTGAACTTGCATCCCCTGTGTCTCCTGCATTGGCAGTGGGTTCTTTACCCCTGGTATCACCTGGGAATCCCAGTGAGGGTATTAGAACATACCAATTGTTAATAATACACACTTTTATAAAGCTTCAGAATTTAAAAGCGGACACACAGACTTCCCTGGTGGTCCAGTGGTTAAGAATTCACTTGCCGATGCAGGGGACATGGATTTGATTCCTGGTCTGGGAAGACCCACATGCTATGGGGCAGCTAAGCCCATGTGCCAGAACTACTGAACCTGCACTCTAGGGTGTGAGCTCCACAACAAGAGACGCCACTGCAACTAGAAGCTTATACACCACAACCAAGAGTAACTAACCACTCTCACTGCAACTAGAGAAAGCCCGTGTGCAACAAAGAAGACCCTAGCCAAAAATAAATATATAGTGTTTAAAAATATAGTATATAAAAAAAGCAGACACATACTTTGACAAAATTTTAGATACCTCTGTGTCTAATTCTGACATTCTCTTTGTGCTCCCATAAATACAGAAATGAGAACAATTAAAGGTGAAGATGATGCTAATTGGGCTTCCCTGGTAGCTCAGATGGTAAAGAATCTGCCTGCAATGTGGAAGACTTGGGTTCAGTCACTGGGTTGGGAAGATCCCTTGGAGAAGGGAAAGGCAACCCACTCCAGTATTCTTGCCTGGAGAATTCCACAGACAGAGGAGCCTGGCGGGCTACAGTCCATGCATGTCAAAGAGTCAGATACGACTAATCAACTAACACATAAACACATACACATATGATCCTAATCATGTCCAAACACTCCCTATCAGATCTGTTTTCTGCTTTAGGGACTGAAGAATCACAGTGATGTCAATAGGCAAGTTTAAGAAGTGAAACTATAGTGACATTCTGTGATGGGTCTTGCAAACTCTGGATCTCTCACGATGCCCTGTTGGCATCCTGCTTAAGTAAGTGAATTTAAGGTGATTTGAAGGGCTGTAGCTGAGCTGAATAGCAGAAGTGACTGATGTGATAACGGAATTAGCAGAAAAACAGAGACTCTGAAGATCCAGTTCAGTTCAGTTGCTCAGTCATGTCTGACAGTTTGCGACCCCATGGACTGCAGCACGCCAGGCCTCCCTGGCCATCGCCAACTCCAGGAGTTTACTCAAACTCATGTTGATATAGACATCAATAATTAAGGCCCTGCAATAGCTATGCTGTGCTACTACTATTTCCCACACTTCAATACAAAAACTAATCCTTAGAGTACCTTTTCAAGCTTCACAGAAATATCAAAGGCAATCCCCTTAGCACCTAAGAGTGAGTTTTCTATTTTTCAAACTTTTTGGAAAATGTAAGTTTTGAAACTTAGCTTGAAAGCTCTGATAAGAATTTAACATTTTTGAAACATTTTGATTATATTTTTTGTACCCCTGCAGCTTCTGACTTGCTGTAAATGAGCTTTCATGAAAAAAAAATGATTTTATTATAAAAGCCTATTTTTATGGAAAATATAAAGTGTTCGGGGGCAAACATGTGACCAATTAAGTCATAACAAATACAGTTATCTTTAGTATTAAGTCAGAATTTTGAATAGAATAAAATCTATTCAAATATATTAGAAAATAGGTAAAATAGAATAAAATCTGCTTTGTGGATTATAACATTTGGGCTTAAGACATTTTCAGGATGCAATATGGCATGTTTACATGTTTACTTATATTTACAGGAAATCTAAGTGTAGACTGATGAAATCACTTCCCATTCTGGAAAAAAATCTTGTGAAAAATGACAGGGGGAAAAGTTAAAACTTGAAAGGTACAAGTTCTGATCAAATTCTGAATCTTTGGGGTTGGAATACAATCTTAATCAAACTATGATAGAGAATATGAGAGAATCATCTACTCTACAGCTATTCCTTAAGCCTAAGGAAGAATGGCAATTCTAAGTGAAGTAGCAATAAAGCCAGCTAAAAGTCACTTGCAGACTTCTCATGGACAGAGGAGCCTGGTGTCCATGGGGTCGCAAAGAGTTGGACACGACTGAGCGACCTCACCTCATTAATGAGATATAAACCAAAGTACTGCTTAACTTCAGTGGCTTGACATGTTTCTTATGAGAGGCTTCTATGCAAGCTCCTCAAAGGAATGTGATTCATCTTAGTAGGTGAGCACCTTTGGTCCTTTACTTAGTAATCCTTCCAGCTGCCTGGCCCATGAACATGATATAGGAGTTCTTTGAGATAACCTTGGATTCGAGGCATGCACTTGGTTTGGTCGGAGAAGGCAATGGCACCCCACTCCAGTACTCTTGCCTGGAAAATCCCATGGACGGAGGAGCCTGGTAGGCTACAGTCCATGGGGTCGCGAAGAGTTGGATAGGACTCAGTGTCTTCACTTTCACTTTCATGCATTGGAGAAGGAAATGGCAACCCACTCCAGTGTTCTTGCCTGGAGAATCCCAGGGACGGGGGAGCCTGATGGGCTGCCGTCTATAGGGTCGCACAGAGTCGGACACGACTGAAGCGACTCAGCAGCAGCAGCAGCAGCACTTGGTTTGGTAGAGCAGCTATAACGAAGGGATTGGATACCCCAAGGTTTTACGGAGCTGGCATGCCAGCCCTGGGCTGCCTAGCATCAGACTTTGTTATACAAAGTGTAAGGGGGATAGAACTTCCATTGTGCATCGGCCATGTGTGGGTTTTCTTTTATATGTCACTAAATCAAGTCTTAATAGATAAGACATTTTTGTGAAGTGCTCAGTTGTGTCTGACTCTTTGTGACCCCATGGACTGTAGCCTACCAGGCTCCTCCCTCCATGGGATTCTCCAGGCAAGGGTACTGGAGTAGGTTGCCATTTCCTTCTCCAAGATATGACATTGACACTGTTCAATTGTATTCTGTATATTCCCCCACCCCCTGCTCTCCTTCTCCTTTTGGGAAAGCAAGTTAATGTCATGTTAATAAATGAGAGGTAAAGTAGGTTCAATGCAGGATGCTTGGGACTGATGCACGGGGATAATCCAGAGAGATGGTGTGGGGCGGGAGGGGTGGGGGGGTCAGGATTGGGAGTTCATGTACACTCGTGGCTGATTCATGTCAACGTATAGCAAAATGAATACAGTAAGTTAATGTCATGTTAATAAATGAGAGGTAAAGTAGGTTCAATGCAGGATGCTTGGGACTGATGCACGGGGATAATCCAGAGAGATGGTGTGGGGCGGGAGGGGTGGGGGGGTCAGGATTGGGAGTTCATGTACACTCGTGGCTGATTCATGTCAATGTATAGCAAAACAAATACAGTATTGTAAAGCAAAACGAATTAAAAAATAAAAATTAATTAAAAAAAAGCAACATCAAAAAAAAGAAAAGATTCACTTTACCAAAATGTCTCACAACAGATTTCTCTGTAGTGCCTCCACTTCAAAAAATGAGGAAGAAAATGTTTGGCAGTAACAATAAACACAGAATGGATCTATAAGGAGAAATTTGGCATTCTTCATGAACAGACTCCTGCTGTGAAAATGAAGTGACTGGAATGTCACAGCTAGAGTTTCCAACTGTAGGTGGAGAACCTACCATGAGAGCTAAAAATAGGTGTAAAATCCAACACATGTCATCAGTTCAGGTCAGAAGCAGAGAGGAGTTAAGTTATTGTGTTGACCTGTTTGTATCATCCAATAGTGATTTTTCCACTGATATAATTTAAATAAATGTATGCTGTTACTGGGGTCTCTGAGAGTCGGACACGACTGAGCAATTTCACTTTCACTTTTCACTTTCACGCACTGGAGAAGGAAATGGCAACCCACTCCAGTGTTCTTGCCTGGAGAATCCCAGGGACAGGGGAGCCTGGTGGGCTGCCATCCATGGGGTCGCAGAGTCGGACACGACTGAAGCGACTCAGCAGTAGCAGCAGCAGTTATTGGGCTTCCCTGGTAGCTCCGAGGTAAAGAATCTGCCTGCAATGCAGGAGACTGAGGTTCTGTCTCTGGGTCCAGAAGATCCCCTGGATGAGGGCATGACAACCCATTCCAATATTCTTGCCTGGGAAATCCCATGGACAGACGAGTGTGGCAGGCTACAGACCTCAGGGTCGCAAAGAGTTGGACATGACTGAGTGACCAAGCACCTATTGTTGTGATTCTAAAAGATAGAGTAGCAGCATCTCCACATATATGGGGAGGTGCAAGTCTGCAAGTGACTTTTAGCCGGGTTTATTGCTACCTCACTTAGAATTGCCATTCTTCCTTAGGCATAAGGAATAGCTGTAGGGTAGATGATTCTATCATATTCTCTATCACATAATGATTAAGATTGCATTCCAACCCCAAAGATTCTATTCTTTTTAGATAGAGTAGCAGCATCTCCACATAAATAGGGACACCATTCTACCAAGACATAAAAGGATTCTGTGAAAAGCAGCTGAACCCTTCACCAACTGGGAAATTCCATAACGATAGTTCAACGTAATATATTCAGGCCAATTTATGATGTCAGTTCTGAAGTTTCATTAAGTAACTGCTGCTTTTTTTAAAAAAGAGACATTAC
The DNA here is from genome assembly GCA_006408695.1 of Aepyceros melampus. Lineage (NCBI taxonomy): Eukaryota > Metazoa > Chordata > Mammalia > Artiodactyla > Bovidae > Aepyceros > Aepyceros melampus. The sequence goes on from SJXQ01012191.1 coordinate 623,911, forward strand.
CATTGAATGAAGATTAGTTTCCATGATTTCTTTTCCCTGAAGTTCTAATTCTAAAATACATGTTTGTTTTTGTTTTCACTGACTACTTTAAATGATAGCATATGGTATTTTTTAAATAGAAAACTTACCTTTTAAGCAGGAAAAAAAAATGTTTTCGTGATTTGAGTTTGTAATCATTGGCAAACAAATAAAATAGAAAAGTCATCTCAATGTCCAATCTACAGAAAGTCCTGTGTATGTGTATATGTCAGTTAGAATGTTTTTAGCTGCAAATAAAGACAACTTTAAAGTATTCCAAGTAATCAGGAAATATATTAATTTGCATTACAAGAGGTCCAGTGGTAGGGTGATTCCTGGACTACTCAGTTCATCAGTATATCAAGTACATCATCTTTTCATATCCTGCCATTCTTTGATATACAGGCCTTGTCTTCAGATTAGCTTTCAGAATGGCTGCACCAATTCCCCATCACAACCAGGTATCACAAATTCTATCTTTTTGCATGTCTTTCTTAAAAGTAGGCAAAAATCTTTCCTAGAAGTCCTCTGGTACATTTAACGACATGTTTCAGTGGTTGGCATTGAATCACAGGGCCATGTAAAAATTATTCAAAGATAAGACAAACCCACACATGTCTTATTCCAATCAGAACTTTCACAACTGAGGCTGACCTCCTCTGAAGTGCATGTTTAGGAAAAGTATGGGTTCATGAATAGTACTGAGATTCTATTTTAAAAAGATGAAAGCAGAAGGCCTTGAAATAAAAGAAGAGGGGGAAATGGAAGTTGCATAGGCAGCTCACACCGCTGAATCCTCCTTTTCAAGTCCTCGTCTTCCCAATGAGTTAGGAGAGAAGGGGTCAGGGTACAATCTTTAAAAAAAAGGACATAGCTGCAGGATATGGCAGAAACTGATTAGAACCAATTAGATCCAAGATGGCAGATTACTACTTCCAGCAGACCTTGAGCCTCATTATGCATTCATTGTAACGCATGAGTATGCCAAATGACACATCCACCAGTGCCATGACAGTTCTGAAGCTAACAATCAGTTCAGTTCAGTTCAGTCACTCAGACGTGTCCGACTCTTTGTGACCAAATGAACTGCAGCATGCCAGGCCTCCCTGTCTATCACCAACTCCCAGAGCTTACTCAAACTCATGTCCATCGAGTCGGTGATGTCATCCAGACATCTCATCCTCTGTCATCCCCTTCTCCTCCTGCCTTCAATCTTTCCCATCATCAGGGTCTTTTCCAATGAGTCAGTTCTTCATATCAGGTGGCCAAAGTATTGGAGTTTCAGCTTCACATTCAGTCCTTCCAAAGAAATCCCAGGGTTGATCTCCTTCAGAATGGACTGGTTGGATCTCCCTGCAGTTCAAGGGACTCTCGAGAGTCTTCTCCAACTCCACACTTCAAAAGCATCAATTCTTTGGCGTTCAGCTTTCTTTATAGTCCAGCTCTCACATCCATACATGATGACTGGAAAAACCATAGCTTTGACTAGATGGACCTTTGTTGGCAAAGTAATGTCTCTGCTTTTTAATAATGTTGTCTAGGTTGGTCATAGGTTTTCTTCCAAGGAGCAAGCATCTTTTAATTTCATAACTACAGTCACCATCAGTGACTTTGGAACCCAAAGCAGCAGTGATTTTGGAGCCCAAAAAACTAGAGTCTGTCACTATTTCTATTGTTTCCCCATCTATTTGCCTTGAAGTGATAGGACCAGATGCCATGATTGTAGTTTTCTGAATGTTGAGTTTTAAGCCAACTTTTTTCCTCTCATCTTTCACTTTCAGTGAAATTGGGCAGTTGCCCAATTCTTGGAAATCCCTGCTTCTTCCCCTAAATAACTGGAATAATCCTTCCACTCATTAGTCTGTAAAATTACCCAACCCATAAAAACTAACCATGTCATAATTTTGGGATCTTTCTCTCACTTTCTGAGATGGTCTACACTCAGCCTGAAAGTGAAAGTTGCTCAGTCATGTCCGACTCTTTGTGATCCCATGGAATTCTGAAGGCCAGAATACTGGAGTGGCTAGCCTTTCCCTTCTCCAGGGGATCTTTCCAACCCAGAATCGAACCCAGGTCTCCCGCATTGCAGGCAGATTCTTTACCAGCTGAGTCACAAGGGAAGCCCTATTCTCTGTAGGTAAATTCACTTCTTTTTTACCACTCTGCCTCTGAATTCTTTCATTATGAAACGAGAACCTCAAAAAAGATGTACAAATTGAGAGCTGTGAGTTAAGTTTCATTTGGGGCAAAATGAGAACTGCAGCCCGGGAGGCAACATATCAGATATCTCTGAGAGACTGCTCCCGGAGGAGCAGTGGGGGAAGGTCAATATGCAAGGTTTTGGTGAAGGGGGAGTACCGTGAAGCATTCATTTTACAAAAGGTATTTTGTTAGTCACAAGGATCTGATGTCACCATCAAGGGATTTAGTGCTTCTTTGGAAGGACTGATGCTGAAGCTGAAACGCCAATACTTTGGCCACCTGATACAAACAACTGACTCATTGGAAAAGACTCTAATTCTAGGAAAGACTGAAGGCAGGAGGAGAAGGGGACGACAGAGGATGAGATGGTTGGATGGCATCACCGACTCTATGGAAGTGAGTTTGAGCAAGCTCTGGGAGTTGGTGAGGGACAGGGAAGCCTGGGTGCTACAGCCCACGGGGTTGCAAAGAGTCGGACATGACTGCGTGACTGGACTGAACTAGATATGAAGAGATGCAAGGATTGAGATCATAAAAATCTGTTCCTAAAAACATCCAACTATCTAAAGACCAGTCCCACCAGATTCCCTGGAGCAGAAAGTGCCTCACTCCATCCTGAATTCCCTCAGGGGTTGGTGAGGGTTAACAGCTACGGCAGCATGGGGTTCAGTCTCCACAGATGCAGATAGCAAATGTCTTTCTTTGTTGCTCAGCTGCTGGCAATGCTCTGGGTAAATGCCAATTTATGGTTGACACTGGGGACACCACATTCCCTAGGAACAGTCTTCCACTGGTCTCTTTTATTTTCCTTTTGCATTCACGCGTTTTATGTTTCATTTCTCTTACTGTAATCTGCTTGCCTACAAAACACTTCTACACTCTTTTGGCCCAGTAATGTCTGTTGACATTCAGTTCTTCATTACTATAGGAGTGGACTCATCACTTTTGCTTGCTCAGCCCTATTCCAATCATTTCTTGAATAAATCACTGAAATGTTTGGGTGTGGGCAGGGTTGTCAGACAAAACACTGTAGTCTCTGTTTAGTTCAAATGTCAGATAAACAACAATTTGTTTTGTATAAGTATGCCCCAAATGTTATCATGGGACCTACCTGACTCTAAGAATTTCTTCCATGTTTATCTAATACTCCATTTTAAATGAGAATTCTATATTTTCACTTTCTATATGTGGCAACTCTAGGTGTGAGGTATCTGTCTTTCTCCAGGAATTCCGGTAGCTACATTAATCTACACCCTCTTGGCTTCACTTCCCCACTCCACCCTTGAACACTCAGGTCTAGCACTGGAAATCGATCCAGGCATGCCCAAGTACTATATTCCATTTCCCTGACTCTAGTAATTGGATGGGCAGATGGTCCAAATCATGGCACTGAAACTATGATGTGCAACTGTTTTATTTGGAACTATTGGGAAAGAGAAGTTCTCTCTTCCGGGCTTATAAATTGGAGAATGTAGCAGTGAAGCTGCTTGGGGTGAGCATGGGAGAGTTGTTGGTTTAAATTTAGCACAAGAAGAAGAAAGTGAATGTTATTCATGGAGATAATAGTTATATTCCAATGAGGTCATTGAGACTCTGGATTCAACCATTCTTTAAATCTTGATTTTTCAGTTTCATGAGTCTCCTACAATGCAGGAGACCCAGGTTCAATCCCCGGGTCGGGAAGATCCCCTGGAGAAGAGAATGGCACCCCACTCCAGTACTCTTGCCTGGAAAATCCCATGGACTGAGAAGCCTGGTAGGCTACAGTCCATGGGGTTGCAAAGAGTCGGACACAACTGAGTGACTTCATTTTCACTTTCACCACCTGATATTCTTCTCTTATTACTTTGGAAAACAATTCTTGCCAAAGACAGTTCGATGTTAGTTCCTATAACTGAAAATAAAAGAACCCTAAGAGATAAACCCATCTATACCCTTCTTACTATAGTCACTAATTTTCCTTCCCTTTTCTTTAATAAACTATTCTTAGGCTGTAAAGTTCTCTGAAAAGGATGGTAACAATTAAATTTATATTTAATATAAATATTGTTTATAATAAAAATATCCCAAGTTATTTATGCTGTTTTTATCATTTTAAACATAAGAAATTCTCTATTAGTAATCTGTTTCTTAGTTTGTTTCTTCTGTTGCTCTTATTCAGCTAAAATCATAGTTTAACTTCGGAAGATACTGCATCCTACTAATCTGATACTACTAGAAGTTACAGCTTTCTAAGTAAAATTTCCATATACATTTAGTTTGACTTATGGAAGTTAGGTCAGAGAAGGCAATGGCACCCCACTCCAGTACTCTTGCCTGGAAAATTCCATGGATGGAGGAGTCTGGTGGGCTGCAGTCCATGGGGTCGCTACTAGTCGGACACGACTGAGCGACTTCACTTTGACTTTTCACTTTCATGCATTGGAGAAGGAAATGGCAACCCACTCCAGTGTTCTTGCCTGGAGAATCCCAGGGAAAGGGGAGCCTGTGGGCTGCCGTCTATGGGGTCACACAGAGTTGGACACGACTGAAGCAACTTAGCAGCAGCAGCATGGAAGTTAGGTAGTAGTAACATGTTCAGTGTAACCCTGACAATACTCTTTTAATACAAAAATTGTACTTTTATGAGATATTAAATATTCTGGACTATGTCCTTTCACATACAGTGTCATACGAAGGGAGAGAAATTGAAGACTGAACGGTATTCAGTAAATTTCAAAAAAAAAAGTCTATTCATCTTTCTCATAAAACAATGTAAATTTCTTTGTTCATTACAAGCTGGCTAAGCCAAGAGGCCTACGCTGTAAACAAGACAGAAACTGTCTTCCAAGAGTAGCACCCTTCCTTTGAAAATCTGCTTATTACTTAATACAAACATGGAGCAAGTTCAAAAAATTAAAACCTTAGCAAACATAGGTATCACTTTACAGTCCAAAGAATACAATGTTTGAAACAGCCACTAAAAATATTTTGCACTGAGTTTTCCAGAGACTTAAGAGCTAGACTTTTTTTTTTTTAAATAAAAATCACATTTAGCTGATAGAAAATTGGGGGTGAACTTTAGGAAGTCATGTTACAGAAGCGAAGGCAAGAAATAAATTCTATAAATCAGGTTCATTGTGGGCCATCCCTTAAAATCAACAAAAGGGCCACAACAAGCAAGATGAAACTACTCACTCAAGAAAGAAATCATCTTGAGATAACTGAAAAAAAAAAAAGAGAGAGAGAGACAAGAAAGATTCATTGATGTACAAACTAGTATTGATTGCATCTAAAATTATCTTTCTAGATTTTAAAGGTCTTTTTGCAGTTTGAGTGCAAGAAATCTAAACGTTTATATGTTCAACTAAAATTGAGGAATAACATATTGGATAGATTAACGTAGATGGGATGAAATCACTGATCAATGAATTGTCATCAAAGTCAATGCTGCTGCTGCTGCTAAGTCACGTCAGTCGTGTCCGACTCTGTGTGACCCCATAGACGGCAGCCCACCAGGCTCCAGTCCCTGAATTCTCCAGGCAAGCATACTGGAGTGGGTTGCCATTTCCTTCTCCAGTGCAGGAAAGTGAAAAGTGAAAGTAAAGTCGCTCAGTCCTTTCTGACTCTTCGCGACCCCATGGACCGTAGCCTACCAGGCTCCTCCATCCATGGGATTTCCCCAGCAAGAGTACTGGAGTGGGGTGCCATTGCCTTCTCTATCAAAGTCAATAAATGCTGATAATTTGTTTAAGTATCAGATGGGAAATCCAGACCACTGGCAGCAAGTCTATTTCTAAGTGAGTGTGAATAGATTTCATCTCAATTCATTCAGTAATTTGAAAGACTCTTCCCTGGTGGCTCAGAGGGTAACGCGTGTGCCTGCAATGCGGGAGACCCAGGTTCAATACCTGGGTTGGGAAGATCCCCTGGAGAACGCAACGGCAACCCACTCTGGTACTCTTGCCTGGAAAATCCCGTGGACTGAGAAGCCTGGTAGTCTACAGTCCATGGGTCACAAAGAGTCGGACATGACTGAGAGACTTCACTTTCACCTTTTCACCTTTCATAGATTGGTAATATGAGGATAATCCTCACAAATGAAAAATGTTAGAATCACTAGAAAAGGCTCATTACCTCCTTTCCTCCTGCTCTCGTTTTCCCTCCCTCCACATCCTTTCTTTCAGTTCCTTGTTTGCTTCATTCCCTATTTCTTTCCTCTTTACCTTGATTCCGTCCATCCATCTCTTTCCAAACATTTCTTGAGCACTTTTTCCACATAGAATTGGATCTAGTTTCTAGGAATAAAGAATGACTAAACCCAGTTTCTGTCATTGAGGTGGTTACAGCTTAATGGGAAATAAATATAAACAGATGCTTTCATACAGTGTAAAGCATGTAACCTGGAAGAATCTGAGGACATTTCAACAGAGGAGGTGACAGCAAGGCTGGATTTTGAAAGATGCGCAGAAGTAAGATATGCGGGGATACACTGAGGGCCATTCCAGGCAAAGACGTAGTATATGCAAAAGACCTGAACAGTGCTGATACCCTGGGGAACAGCATTTAAAAAAAAAAGAGGATGGAGCAAAAAGTAAAGTGAAGATTTGTGTTGACAGATGTGGTTACTGATGGAGACTGAAGTAACATCATCAAGAAGCTTATATATTTTGTAGATAGGCTTGGAGTTTGTTTTCTTGGGAACAGTTCTGTATCATACCTGTTGCATGCATGGGTCCTAAGTCACTTCAGTGATGTCTGACTCTTTGCAACCCTATGGACTATAGTCTGCCAGGCTCCTGTGTCCATGGGATTCTCCAGGCAAGAATATCAGAGTAAGTTGCCATGCCCTGCTCCATCGTGCTAATTATCCTGGCATAAATATGAGTAGTTTTTTCTCTCCATGTGGCCCAGTTTAAACAAATTAAGTGGCTGCCCTACTTTGAGGTCTCTCAACATCAGAAGGTGATTTCTAGAAGCAGAGCTGAATCTACATAATTCTCTTGTTTGCACACAGATTCGATGGTAACAGTGGGACTGCAAGACAAGCCTCCCGTGTTCTCCCCACAGTAGTGTACTTTCCGAGTTGAAGACATAGGGGTGTAAATCTGAGGATGTGACGGTGGGCATCCACTCCAGCATCCTTGTGTTGTATACTCCTGCAGGAGCTGGGAGACCCAGTGTGCTTGCCTCTAGGCTCCCAGGTGAGCCTTTGGTTAAGCCAATTAGATGTACTCAGGTAAGATTTGAACTCAGAAGTAGCAAGTGTGGTTTGGGAGACACTGTGGGGACTGGGCTTTTCTATAGTAACATCCTAGGTCTGGTTGCCAGCTGTGTAGATGTTGAGCCAAGTACGGTTGCAATACTGCCAGTTTGTTATCCTCAGAGAGTACCTTCAGTAGCAACTTCTTGGAGTCGACAGGTCCAGGGATAGCTCGCTTCTTCTCCCCCTTCCCTGACTGGAGCAGCAAAAGCAGCTGCCCAGGTGGACCAATCAGCTGCATCATTCTGAGACCTAGTCCCGGAGCCCAAGCCTAAATGGTCACTCTTCCAGTCCTTCCAAGAATCTAAATGTCGCTTAATTCTTTATATTAAATCCTTTCATGCTTAAAATAGCTGGTGTGGTTTCAATTTCCTGGAACGGAACCTTGACACATAGATGGTAAGTTATTTAACAAAACTGGGCCTCACATCCAAAGCTGTGTAATCAGAGGGTGGGGCTATTCAGTGACCTGCAAGATCCCTTCTGCCTCTGGAAATTTTCCTTCTGTGATTCTGTACTTTGGGGGAGTTTGCCTAATACCTCGATTTTTCTCTCCCATATCCCTTAGGAACTGCTTACAATACAGCCCCTGGCTTACATTTCCAGATAACTGTTTCACTAGGGTCCCTGTTAGTACATGACAGAAAATGCACCGAAAGCGACAGGATGTGTACAAGACAGGGATGAGAGAGGACCCATTCATTTAACAAACTTCTACAGGGCACCTATTACATGATGCTCTGGCATGCTAAGTCGCTTCAGTTGTGTCCAACTCTGCAGCCCTATGGACTGTAACCTGCCAGGCTCCTTTGTCCTTGGGAATCTTCAGGCAAGAATGCCAGAGTGAGTTTTCATGCCCTCCTCCAGGGGATCTTCCTGACCCACGAATCGAACCTGCGTCTCTATGCCTCCTGCATTGAACAAATGAGATTTTTACCATTAGTGCCACCTGGGGAGCCCATCTGTAATGTGATAGGTGTTCTTAAGCAATATTTTATAAACACTTTGACCTAGTCCAGGCATTTGTTTACACAAAACATTCCTGGAAGTACATTTTACCTTTGTATAGTTTTCAGTGTAATAACGTTCACGCCCCATCCTGTAGCTACCCATCCTTATTCTTTTCTACTCCAGGGTACAGTCACTATAGCTGCTTCTTTACAGAAGCTGACCTGAGTCAAATTAGGATTTATTTCCCTTTGTCTCTAACCATCTTCCTTTCGAACCAAGTTCACTTTCTTCAATCGAGTGCATCAGCCCATATTCTCTTCACTGATGCGGTCTCCCAACTAAACATTTCATTCCTCTCTACTTTTACTTTTCCATATATATCTTAGGAGGTCCTTTGCTGGATGCTATGCTTGTCTCCAATTGTCTGAGAATCACCCAAGCAAGGCCCTTTTTTTTTTTTTTTAATACACATTCCCTTGGACAAATCATTCAGTCATTGAGTTTTAATATGTTTTTAACCCTTGAGCTACATATACTGAGTCAAGACATTTCTACATTCTGCTCCGATGCCTTCTCATTATTATTATTCTCAAATAGTCAACTTATCCTAACATAATGCATTCTTCAGCAATCTTCCTGTATTCAATACTACGTATTCAGGCAATCAAAACCCTGAGGTCATTTTTTACTTTGCTTGCCTCATCAAGTCATTGCCAAATTCTGATAATTCTTGCTACACAATATTCTTAGATTTGCCATTCTGTCGGCACTTCAGACTCCAATGTCATATTCCGTGTTCTATGTATATTAGACTGTGTCTTCTCTTTCATTGTTCTGAGTCCATACTCATTCTATGTTCAGCCACTTAAACTGTCTTCGTTAAGTGTTCCTCCAAGACTTTATTCATTAAATCTAAACCTTTTGTCACTGGCCAAATAGATGCAGGAGATGCGGATTTGATCCCTGGGTCGAGAAGATCGACTGGAGAAGGAAATGGCAACCCACTCCAGTATCCTTGCCTGGGAAATCCCATGGACAGAGAAGCCTGATGGGTAGGCTCTGTGACTTCTGGGGTCACAAAGAGTCAGCTATGACTGAGGGACTGAGCATGCACATGTATGCAAATATTTCACTACCTAAACTACACACCTCTTTTTGTAGCCTACTTTTAATTCTTCTCCAGAAAAGTTAACATAATTAGTAGTCATCACACAGTCTACTCATTTTTGCCATTTTTCTTATTTCATCAGCCTAGAATGCTGTTCACCCAAATAAAAGAATATCTTAAAAAATCCTTAAAGGAATTGATCAAAGCCTGCCCTGTTCGAACCTGCCCTCTCCTCTGACTCTAATCAACATATTTAGCAGTCCCAGATGACTTTCTACTAACATTCTTAAAGTCAAAGTTCAAAAAAGAAAAAATAATGTTCAAGGGTAACTTCATGTGCTATATTTTTCCTCTTGTTTGATGAAAGTCCAAAATAAGTTCTTGGTAAAGCAAAGAAAGGTCACAGATAATATAACTCACGAGAGCACGTAACTTTAACAATAAGGCTGAAAACTAGGATATACTACATAGTATTTGTTATTAATAACAGTTGTATTCACAAAAGAAGCATATAATATATTAGAGTTAGTGCTTCTTTAACCTATTTGCTTTGGAACACTTCATTATGTTGATTCCATGGTAATGTAGACAGAGTGACATAAATAAATGCTCTTCAATGATACTTTTGTGAGTAAAAGTGACACCTGATAATTAATGATTGTATCCACGTTTTTAAACGGGGAAGTGTGCTAGAAAGTAGTCCAATGAACCTGAAACAATAAATGTCTGTTGAACAAATAAGTGAGTAAGCAAATCAGTGGGTAAGTAATTTGAGTTTAGAGACAATGGGGACTTAGACTGATCATAATGCATCAATGCGCAAAAAGGAGACGAATGGAAAGGAAAAGCATAACTGTTGCTGAAGTTTCTAATCGTACTAGAAGTGATATCATCAAACAAAAACTGGGGCTTTCCTGGTGGGTCAATGCTTAACAATCTGATTTGCAGTGCAGGGGACACTGGTGTGATCCCTGGTCTGGGAAAATTCCACATGTTAGGGAGCAACAAAGCGCGTGCACCACAACTACGGAGCCCATGGTCTAGAGCCCGAGAACCACAACTGCTGAACCCACAACTGCAACTACTGAAGCCTGAGTGCCCACTGTGTATGCTCGGCAAAAGAGAAGCGACCGCAGTGAGAAACCTGAGTGCAGCAACTAGAGAGTAGTCCCTGCTTGCCAAAACTAGAGAAAGCCTGTGCAAAGCAACAGAGACTGAGAACAGCCAATAAATAAATAACAAATGATATATGTTTAAAAAGATGATCTTCCATGTCACATATATTTTTACAAAAAGAGAAAAAAAATACTGGAGAGAAGCCTACCTGTGAGAGTAGGTATATAATTAAATGGGGCTTCCCTGATGGCTCAGGGGTAAAGAATCCACCTGCCAATGCAGGAGATGTGGGCTCAATCATTGGGTAGGGAAGATCCCCTGGAGAAGGAAATGGCAACCCACAATATAATCCATATATTTGAATTTTATATATTAACAGCCAACAAAAACAAATGAAATTTATCAACAAAAAATTAGAAAAAATTCTTATTTAAAAGAGTATAAAGACTCAAATTCTTAGAAAAAAATATAATAAAGATGTACCAGATCTCTACATTGAAACATTAATACTTAAAAGACATTGAACCACAGAGTTGGAGAAAATATTTGCATAACATATCTGACAAAGCATTCATATCCAGAGTATATAAGTATACCTACAAAACATTAAGAACAGACAAATGTCCAGTTTTTAAATGTGTTCTTATACGGCACATCACAAAAATAAGTCTAATAGCCTACAGATATATGTAAATGTTCTCTATCTTGTTAAAACATCAGAAAAAAACAAATTAAAGTCAAGTAAAACATACCTACCACAACCACTAAAACTAGAAAATAAAACTTGACAAAATCAAGCATCGAGTGGGATTTGGATCAACTGGAACTCTCGTCTACTGCAGGTTGGAAGGTACATTGGTACACTATTTTGCAAACCCTTAGCATTATCTACTAGAGTTAAACATATGCACACCCCAAGACATAGTAATTCTACTATGTAAACACCAAGCAGAAATAAGTGCATGTAAACACCCACCACAATACACAAACAATATTCATAGCTATTTATAATAGTTAAAACTTAAAAACACATATGATGCATGTGTGTATGTGCTAGTCGATCAATTGTGTCCGACTCTTTGTGATCCCACAGACTGTAATCCACCAGGCTCCTCTGTCCATAGGATTCTGCAGGTAAGACTGCTGGAGTGCATTGCTATGTCCTTCTCCAGGGGATCTTCTCCATCCAGGAATCGAACCTGTGTCTTCTGCATTGCAGGTGGATCTTTACTATCTAAGTCACCAGGGAAGCCCAGCTAGGATGACTGCTGCTAAGTCATGTCAGTCGTGTCCAACTCTGTGCAAGCCCATAGACGGCAGCCCATCAGACTCCCCCGTCCCTGGGATTCTCCAGGCAAGAACACTGGAGTGGGTTGCCATTTCCTTCTCCGATACATGAAAGTGAAAAGTGAAAGTGAAGTCGCTCAGTCGTGTCCGACCCTCAGCGACCCCATGGACTGCAGCCTTCCAGGCTCCTCCATCCATGGGATTTTCCAGGCAAGAGTGCTGGAGTGGGGTGCCATTGCCTTCTCTGACCTAGAATGACTACATCATGCTAAATTGTACAAGTGAATAGTATAAAGCAATTAAAAAGAACAAACTGAAAAGTGAAGCTTCCTACACTGTTAGCAGGAATGTAAATTGGTATAGCCACTATGGAAAACAGTATGAAGTTTCCTTAAAGAACAAGAGTTGTCATATGATCCAGCAATCTGACTCCTGAGCATATAGCCAGAGAAACCTATAATTTGAAAAGATACATGCACCCCAGTGTTCACTGCAGCACTACTTAGAATAGCCAAGACATGGAAGCACCCTAAATGTCTATCAACAGATGAACAGATACAGATGCGGTATAGTTAGACAATGTAATACTATTCAGCCATAAAAAAAAGAATGAAATACTGCCATATACATGAACATAGAAGGACCTAGAGAATATTATACTAAGTGAACTATATCAGAGAAAGACAAACATCATATGATATCACTTCTGTGGAATCTAAAATACAATACAAATGAACTTATTTACGAAACAGAAATAGACTCACAGACATAGGAAACAAATTTATAGCTATCAAAAGGGAAAGAGGAGGTGAGGTATACATTAGAAGTTTTGGATTAATAGATACAAACTACTATATATGAAGCAGATAAACAGTAAGGTCCTGTATAGCACAAGGAACTATATTTAATACCTTATAATATCAATATTCAGTATCTTATAAGAAACTATAATGGCAAAGATGCATATATCACTGAATTATCTTGCTGTATACCAGAAATTAACACAACATTGTAAATCAACTAGATTTCAAAACAAACAAATTGGTAAGAATGAATTTTTGCAGGTGATGGATATGTTCATTATCTTGATTGTAGTGGTTTCATGAGTATATTAAATTTATATATAAATATATATATATAAATATATATAAATATAAATTTAATATATCTAAATTTATGAAATTGAACATTTAAATGTAAATATGTTTAACATCTTAACTGCATCTCAATAAAACTGTTTTATAAATGTAAAAAAAAATTGCTACCACACAGTAACATGAACTAACCACATAGACACAATTTTAAGTTAAAGAAATCAGATGAAAAAGAATAAATAGTGTTATGATTCAATTTATATTATATATATATTAATTTCACTAAAGGCCAAAATTATACTGTGTTGATAGAATTCAGAATGGTGATTGACTTTGGTGGGTTACTGACTAGGAGATGGAACAAGGTAAGCTTTGGTGATGCTGGAGTCATTCGATAACTCAAACTGCATGAGGATTACATTTGTACAAATTCATTGAGCTGAAAACTTAGGCTTGAAAACTTTACGTCTATTGTAGTCCAGGAAAAAAATCACAAAAAACAAAAAGATTTAAATATAAATTAAATCTCTCATATGCCAATTGACACGTCTGGAAGTAAAAAACTTTGGAAAACATCATGAAGGAAATAATGTAGAAATCTACATCAAAGCAAAATAATTTATGCAAGAGTGGCAAAAGGCCACCCACAAAGACTGCTTTCCCTCCTCCCAAAACAGTGACTTGATAAAAAAAAAAAAAATACACACACACACTTTAAATCAAGCCACAAAATTTACTTCCCAGGGGGTAGAATGTCAGGTTAATGTAAGCCCAGCTAGAGTATTAGAGGACATTTGCAAGATTTTTGCCAAAGAATGCCTATGAGATCATTCTTCAAAAGGCTTCCCCTCTATGTTCCTGACATGATATAAACTACTTTGGTATTTAGGATGATGGGTACTACTTTAGTATACTTTATAGGTCTTTAAATTATACCATCTGTCACTCGAGCTAACCTTAAGAGACAAAAAAAAACACAAAACACAATTGCTCTATAGCATGCTGTGTGCATAAGAATCACCTAATTCTTAGGGTCTCTACCCAGATATTTAACTGCACACTAAGTCTACAGTGGGCCCCAGAATCTGCATTTTAAGAAGCACTCCAGTAGATCCCGAATCGGGAGGCTTGGGCCCATGTTTATGTTTGTTGCTGTTGTTCAGTCACCTAGTTGTGTCTGACTCTTGGTGACCCCATGGACTACAGCATGCCAGGTCTCCCTGTCCCTCACCATCTCCCGGAGTTTGCCCAAGTTCATGTTCATTGCATCAGTGATGCCATCCAGCCATTTTATCCTCTGACACTCACTTTTCCTTCTGCCTTCCATCTTTCCCAGCATCAGGGACTTTTCCAACGAGTCATCTGTTCGCATCAGATGACCAAAATACTGAAGCTTCAGCTTTAGCATCAGTCCTTCCAGTGAATAACCAAGGTTGATCTCCCTTAAGATTGATTGGTTTGATCTCCTTGTTGTCCAAGGGACTCTGTGGTACCACAGTTCAAAGGCATCAATTCGTTGGCATGCTGCCTTCTTTACAGTCCAGCTCTCACCACTGTACGTGACCACTGGGAAGACCATAGCCTTGACTATATGGACCTTTGTTAGGAGAGTTATGTCTCTGTTTTGCAACATACTGTCTAGGTTTGTCATTGCTTTCTTGCTAAGAAGCAATAGTCTTCTGATTTCATGGCTGCAGTCACCATCTGCAGTGATTTTGGAGCCCAAGAAGAGGAAATCTGTCACTACTTCTACCTTTTTCCCTTCTATCTGCCATGCAGTAATAGGACTGGATGCCATGATCATAGCTTTCTTAATATTTAGTCTTAATCCAGCCTTTTCACTCTCATCCTTCACCCTCATCAAGAGGTTCATTAGTTCCTCTTAGCTTTCTGCCATTAGAGTGGTATCACTGCATATCTGAGGTTGTTGATGTTTCTCCCGACTATCTTGATTCCAGCTTATAACTCATGTTTATGGTACATTGCTCTATATACTATGTTATGAACTAACCACTTTCTGTTTGATCTGTTTATATTAAAAATGTGATGGCTTTTGTTTATGTGACCATAACTAGTTTGGATGATAGATAAAATAATCAATTTACCAACTGAACAATTCTTTCAAAATATACTTTAATTATAAATACTAATAAGTATCTCTATTATGCCTCTATGGTATAAAGCAACATATACTATATTTACTGCAATAAAAGAGAACTTCTCTTATGGTTTCTTATTTAATATACATCTTATTAACAACAAAATTAATACTTACTCTACTCTAGGCATCACTGTAAGAACTTTAATATATTAACTTAATTAATACTCACAGTAACCCTGTGGAATAGATATTATTATCTACATTTTACAGATGAGCAAGAGAAACCTGTATGCAGGTCAGGAAACAACAGTTAGAACTGGACATGGAACAACAGACTGGTTCCAAATAGGAAAAGTCAATAGGAGTACGTCAAGGCTGTATATTGTCACCCTGCTTATTTAACTTATATGCAGAGTGCATCATGAGAAATGCTGGGCTGGAAGAAACACAAGCTGGAATCAAGATTGCTGGGAGAAATATAAATAACCTCATATATGCAGATGACACCACCCTTATTGCAGAAAGGAAAGGAAAACTAAAGAGCCTTTTGATGAAAGTGAAAGAGGAGAGTGAAAAGTTGGCTTAAAATTCAACATTCAGAAAACTAAGATCATGGCATCTGGTCCCATCACTTCATGGGAAATAGATGGGGAAACAATGGAAACAGTGAGAGACTATTTTTGGATTGTGACTGCAGCCATGCAATTAAAAGATGCTTGCTCCTTAGAAGAAAAGCTATGACCAACGTAGACAGCATATTCAAAAGCAGAGAGATTACTTTGCCGACAAAGGTCCATCTAGTCAAAAATGGTTTTTCCAGTAGTCATGTATGATGTGAGAGCTGGACTATAAAGAAAGCTGAGCACCAAAGAATTGATGCTTCTGAATATGGTGTTGGAGAAGACTCTCTAGAGTCCCTTGGACTGCAAGGAGATCCAATCAGTCCATCCTAAAGAAGATCAGTCCTGAGTGTTCATTGGAAGGACCTGATGCTGAAGCTGAAACTCCAATACTTTGGCCACCTGATATGAAGAACTGACTCATTGGAAAAGACCCTGATGCTGGGAGAGACTGAAGGCAGGAGAAGAAGGAGATGACAGAGGATGAGATGTTTGGATGATATCACTGACTCAATGCACATGAGTGTGAGCAAGCTCCAGCAGTTGGTGACAGACAGGGAAGCTTGGTGTGCTGCAGTCCATGGGGTTGCAAAGAGTCGGACACGACAGAGAGAGACTGAAGGCAGGAGAGGAAGGAGATGACAGAGGATGAGATGTTTGGATGATATCACTGACTCAATGCACATGAGTGTGAGCAAGCTCCAGCAGTTGGTGACAGACAGGGAAGCTTGGTGTGCTGCAGTCCATGGGGTTGCAAAGAGTCGGACACGACAGAGTGACTGAACTGAACTGAAGATGAGGCACTGATGCACTTGCCTAGAGTCACATAATTAAGCAGAAGAGCTGGCCCTTGAACTCAGGAAGTCTAGCTCCAGAGTCAATCCTCTTAATCATTGTTCTAGCCTACTTTTCTGAGGGCTATCCAGTTTTGAACTTCTGTAGGTTAAAGGCAAATAAAACCACAAAACACGATTTAAGGGCATAAAACAGGCTTGTTAAAAATCTGCAACACAGTAAATTTTAAAAATAGCCATGTTTTTAACACTTCAAAAATGTTATTTTACATAAGAAGAGTTTGACCAACACCATGAAATTTGGGCAAGGACATTAAAAGTCAAGGAGCCTAGCGGTCATTAAGTCCACTGTGAGGCACCAGTGACTCCAGGGCACCAAAAAGCATGAAAAATTCCAAATTCAAAACACAGACCATACTGCATGTGCACATAAATAGAAAAAGACATTGAAAGGATACATACTAAAAAGGATTTCCTTTTTTGTTTTATTTTTCCTCTCATTATACTATCATAAATAGAATAAATCAATAAATTCTACCAAAAGAAAACAAATGGACAGAAAAGCAGACTTCAGTGCAACAGAGTCTTAAGAATATGAATGCTTATTTAAATATAAACCACTAAGTCATCTCTTTGAAGATTCCTTTTATACAATAGCACTTTATAGGTACACGTATCTTATACTTTCTCTACAGTATCTTAGGTCTTTGTTCTGTTTTACTAGTTCTGTAAAGTTGAGGAATTGACCATGGATTTACTACTGTTTGCATCTAAAGGACCTAGAAAACACAAAGCCTGGCACCTAAGGAGATAAGGTATGTGCCTGCTCAGTCTTGTCCTTTCTTTGTGACTCCATGGAGCATAGCCTGCAGGCTCCTCTGTCCATGGGATTTTCTTGGCAGGAATACTGGAGTAGGTTGCAATTTCCTCCTCCAGGGGATCTTCCTGACCCAGGGATTGAACTCACAACTCCTGTGGCTCTTGCACTGGCAGGTGGATTCTTTACTACCGCGTCACCTGGGAATCCTGGCACATAAGGAGGCATTCAGTAACTGACGGTTCAGGGATTTCATACCTGTGAGAGCGAAAATGCTCAGGGCAATATTGTCTTCTACGATATACAAACAAAGCTGCTTCAGAAGCTAATATCTACCAGATATGACCTCATAATTGCCTAAAGGTACACACAGCTGTGTTGTCATGAGGAGAACAGGTTATTAGCTGGAGAACTGAGAGACATTTCCAGCACAGCTGGAAAATTACTCTCACTGAATTCCCCTTCCTTGTATTTCTAGTGAATACTTCACTCATACTTGACAACCTCTCCTTGGAAATATTTCCCACACCTCCACATTACAGTGTCACTTATGTGGCCCACACTCTTTATGCATATCTTTATTATATGCATAATACAGCTGCTTCATAGTTTCACTTGTGACTATTCTTTGGCTGCATTGGGAGCTCTCTGAAGCCAAGGAGTGTGTATTATACACCAGGACCACTGTATACTATCTTGCAGGCTGTGCACTGTGCAAGAGCACCATTTCTAAAGTGATGTTTCTATCATCATGGATTATCAGTGATATCATATTTATGGCATCAATATTTTGGTATATGACAGTAAAGTATCTTAAAGAGAGATTATTTTATCTTCTAATATTCAAAGCTCCTGAAACATGGAAGGTACTCAAATTTTATATAAACGAACCCACCAAGAACTGAACCAATAACTAGTATACAAAAATTAATGTACTGAATACTGGTTTTATCTTACAAATGACATGTGCAGAAAGACAAATTCAATATGACAAATAATATACACAAAGTGTGATACAATTAGTGGTCCTTTGCTAATACATATCATGAATTTTATGGCCTGAGGACATGTAAAGCAAATTCCCTCTAAAGTGAACATTGTAAGTTCTATCATTACACTCCCAAAGCCAAAGCTACCAATATGGGAACCTGCATTCCAGAATTTTCTTCCTCTTATAGTACTTAAAAGGTTTGATGGCACAAAGCATGATAAGCACACCTATTTAAACATATGATGTTTTCACTTTGGGGCCTTGAAGAGTACTGTGTCCAAAAGACCTATAAATAAGAAAAGTGAAGTGAAGTTGCTCAGTCATGTTCAACTCTTTGAGACCCTATGGACTGTAGCCTACCAGGCTCCTCTGTCCATGGGATTTTCCAGGCAATAGTCCTGGAGTGGATTGCCATTTCCTTCTCCAGGGGATCTTCCCAACCCAGAGATCAAACCCGGGTCTCCCACTTCGTAGACAGACGATTTACTGTCTAAGCCACCAGAAAGTCATAAATAAGAAAAGCGAAGTGAAATGTTAGTCGCTCAGTTGTGTTCAACTCTTTGAGACCCCATGGAATATAGCCTGCCAGGCTCCTCTGTCATTGGAATTCTCCAGGCAAGAATACTGGAGTAGATAGCCATTCACTTCTTCAGGGTATCTTCCTGACTCAGAGATCAAACCTAGGTCTCCTGCATTGCAGGCAGATTTGTTACTGTCTGAGCCACCAGGGAAACCCTTATTAAAATAAAGAGAGTATTTACAAGATTTTTAAAACTCAACCCACTAAGAAGATATAGCAATTTTAAATTAACATGTAATATGTTATATATTATAGCTTTACAGTATATAAAGCAAAAGCTGACTGAATTAAATGAAAAAAAAAAAAAACCTTAAATCATGGTGGGTAGTTTTAAACAACTAACACAAACTAAAGAGCAAGCAGATTTAGAAAAACAGTACATTTCTAGGTGATATGGAGAAGGAAATGGCAGCCCACTCCAGAGTTCTTGCCTGGAGAATCCCAGGGACGGGGGAGCCTGGTGGGCTGCTGCCTATGGGGTCGCACAGAGTCGGACCGACTAAAGTGACTTAGCAGTAGCAGCATGAACAAAACAGCCAACAAATGTGACTTGGTAACAAACAGCACTGTATCCAACAATGACAGAATTCACATTCTTTTCAAGTGATCCTGGAACATTTGTCTATTGTTGGACCATAACATTTTATGCTGGGCCATAAAACAAGTCTAAACAAATTTCAGAAAACAAATCATTCAATGTTCTTTCACTATAATGGAATTAAACAAGAAATCAAAAGCAAAAAGACAATTAGAAAATCTTCACACATGGACATAAAGGAATACATTCACAAAACATGTATTTAAAAAGACATCATAGTGGAAACCAGAAAATATTTTAAACTGAATGATAGCATAGTAGAACTTGTGAGATGCATATAAGGCTGTGTTTAATGGGAAAATTTATAGCCCTCCATGCCTAGATTAGGAAAAGAAGAATGAGTGAATATCAACTTCCTAATATTCATCTCAGAAAGTTAGAAAAGGAAAAAAATTAAGTTACTTAACTAGATAAAATTATTAAAAGTGGAAATAAAATAGTAACAAATATAAATTTTAAAAATCAGCATAGCCAAAAATTAAATCTGTGGAAAGATAACATAACGTTAGAAGACTTTCATACAGATCAGAAAGAGGCAAGTACAAATATAAGAAATGAAAAGGGGAATACTATTACAGATCCTTGAAAACTGTAAACATAAGAAGAACATAACATGAATAACTTTATGCCAATACCTTTTAAAATTTATAAGATATAAACAAATTCCTTGAAAAACACAACTTTAAAAATGATACAAGAAGAAAGAGAAAATACAAATTGTACTATACCTGTTAAGGAAATTAAATTTAATTAAAAACCTATCCAGAAACTTAAAGGAATCTATGGACAAAGTACAATAATTAATAGCTGAATTTAGGAAGGAAGATGGATATATTCATTATAAAAATTATGTTTCAATATTTCAGAAACACACAAAATTGTTTTAAAGATAGAAATCATAATAGCATCAAAAAACATCACAAAATAGGACTGTATCTTACCAAAGATATGCAACATTTATGAAATAAAAATGATAAAATATTGAAAGAAAATAAGAAAACCTAATTAAGTAAATTAATCTTTTAAAAGTATAAACCATTCACAGTTTAGAAGACTCAGTGTTATAAAGATGCCAATTCTCCACACTGATTTATAGATTTAGCACAACTCCAACTGCAATTTCCATATATTTTGTGGAAGCTAGATGGGTAATTTTTAAAAAACATTTCATGGAAATTCAAAGGGCAGAAAACAGTCACACCAATCTTTAAAAGTGGCATGGATTTGAACAACTTATACCCCCCATTCATCAAAATCTTGTAGAAATCTAAACTGGTGAAAACAGTGTGATGTTGATGCAAAGGCTGACAAAGAGGCCAATAGGAGAGAACAGAAAGTCTAGAACAGCCTCATACAATATGGTCACCTAAAATATTAGTTAATATGGGAAAGAATGGTCTTTACATTAATGGATGGAAGGTCTCCTGGATATCCACATGGGGAAAAAAATGAATGCTGAGCCACACCGCATGTCAAACACAAAATTTAAAAGTAGATGGTTTGTAGATCCAAATACAAAAGAAAAAATGAGAAAGTATTTAAATGAAAACACCAACTATCCTTATAACTTTGGAAGAGGCAAAGATTAAGAGGCCATGAAAGGGCTTCCCTGGTAGCTCAGTGCTGAAGTCCACCTGCCAATGCAAGGGACTCAGGTTCAATTCCTGATCCAGGAGGTTCCCACATGCCATGAAGCAACTAGACCTGTGCGCCACAACCCTGGAGCCTGTGCTCTAGAGCCCAGGGACTGCAGCTCCTGTGTCTGCATGCCCCAGAATTCATGCTCCGCAGTAAGCGAAGCCACCGCAATGAAGCTTGTGCACCTCAACTAGAGAGTAGCCCCTGCTTGCCTCAACTAGAGAAAGCCCGTGCACAGCAACAAAGACCCAGAACCGCCAAAAAAAAAAAAAAGAGGTCATGAAAAGTGTTAACTATATGAAACTTTGCTAAATTCAATCTTAACATCTGTTCACCAAAAGATCCTTGAAGTGAAGTGAAGTCGCTCAGTCGCGTCCAACTCTTTGCGACCCCATGGACTGTAGACTACCAGGCTTCTCCGTCCACGGGATTCTCCGGGCAAGAGTACTGGAGTGGGTTACCATTTCCTTCTCCAGGGGATCTTCCCAACCCAGGGATCGAACCCGGGTCTCCCGCGTTGGAGGCAGATGCTTTAACCTCTGAGCCAAAGTGAAAAGCCGTGGTGCAAGAAAAGAGATATAGAGAGATACATACATACATACACATATATACATGAAAAAGTACTCAGATGTGCGTGAAGAATTCCTTTGCTACAAATCAATAACAAAAGCAGGCATTCCAATGCAAAAAAAAGGGTAGAGACTTAAATAGGCAATTAAGTAAAGTGGATATCCAAAAAATCAATAAGCTTATGATAAGATGTTCAATCCTACTAGTTCTCAAGGAATAGTTAATAAAAACCAGAATGAGATATCACTACACACGTCCAGAATGGCTAAAATTATAACAACAACAACACAAAGTTTTGATGAGGCTGTGGAACAATTAGACACTTCGTACACTTTCTGGTAATAACACATATTTATATAACTACTCTGAAAACTGGAAACACTAAATCTGAAGAGACAACACAGAAATTTCACTTCTAACTATAAACCCACCAGAAATATATATGTATGTGTGCCAAATAATATGTATAAAAATGATCATAGTAGTCTTGCTTAGGATAGCCCCCAAATGGAAACAACTCAGTCCGTTAACAATAAAATGCATAAAGAAATTGTGGTATCATCATGCAGTGGAAAACTATACAATAGTAAGGATGAATGAAACATAGCTGTACATAGTCAGACACAAAAACTACCTATTATATGATCTTGTTCATTTAAAGTTCAAAATCAGGCAAAAATAAGTTATAGTACTTTTAAGTTAAAATAGTGAAGGGAAGTGTCTGGATGCTGACAATGTTCTAGGTCTTGATCTGGAGCAAGCATTCTAGAAAAATAAAAAGTGCTGTGGGAAATTCATGCAGACACTAATTATTTTCTCCACAGCTTAGTGAGAAATATACTAGAATAAGCACATTGCCCATTTCTTCACTTCCCAACACAGAATGTGTAATAATGAATCTAGAAAACAAATCTAAAAGTCAAAACTATGACTACTTTAGCAATATGAAGAAAAAGTGCAACCTTTGTAATTAAGTCATTCTATAATTTCTTCCTGTGACAAAATTTAAAACATATTTATTTAATTGAAAAACTGTGTGGCAGCCTATTTGTTCTACTGCATGTTTGGGAAAAGTTCCTTTGCTCTGGTATAGAATTTTTATTATTATTTTCTTGCTATGCTTTGAGTCATTCAAGCTGAGTTGTTTTTAGCATTAAGCAGCTAACCCAGAAGCAAAGAAAACCAGTCACAAGGGATTATCTCCTTCAGGACTGTACTAGAATTATTATACATATGAAATTATGTAAAATTGGATAATTTTATGTGGCAGGAGGAAGAGGGAAGTTATAAATAGAGGAAAGTAAAAGATGTCACTAATTATTAACTAGGCAATATGAAAATAAACGTTTCTATAAATAGATTTTTTATATTTTTTCCTTACACTAAATTTTCTTCCACTTCTGTTTCTTCCATCCTGCCCACATTGGTGGATTATTTATTGCTCTTTCAGCTATATATTTCAAGAGAATGAGGTGACTGATTATATTTTTGCATAGTTGCTTGGTTTAAAATGCTGTGAAAGGAATTTATTTTTAAATTTGGAACCTGTTACTATGACATCAAAAAAAATGACAACAGAAAAAGTTAGCTAAGAAATACTCTCAACAGCGTCCTTAATTCTAGTAGTTATCTTTTAAACCTCTTGCCCTTGATAAAGCAGTTAATACCTCTCAATGAACATAGGTATTTCTAAGAAATTCCAAAAGTCATTTCTTAAGCTTTAGTGTTCTGATTCTTCACTATTACCTTAAGAAACTCTTCCCAGATCCCACAGGTTATGCATGAAAGGAGACTGTTTTTATAGTCATAATTCTGAGCTGCTAGCCCTGAAATGTTTCCTCATATATTTCTTATTGATATAAACCTTCCTGACTATCCATTTTATTACCAATGCTTACCTTTCTTCTATTTATAGCATTATATCACCCTTCAGACTTTGTGCTAGGCACTGTCTTTCTGTCCCACAACTGTGACTCAGTAACTGGCCTCTGGTGACCCTGAGTAAATATTCTATTTCACCCCTGTGTGTTAGCAAATTGTTCCCCAAACTTGACATTAGTATAAGGAATTGCTCCTGAGCAGCCAATGTATTTCTGGGTGTTCAGTCCATTCAATACCTCAAATATTTCTTGAGTACCTACTATGTGCTCAGCACTCTGCCAGATGCTAAAAAGAAAACGATGAGTAAAACAGAGAGATTCCTGGCCCTTCAAAAGTTTTGATGGAAAAGACAGAGCTCAAGCAAGTAAGTGCATAGCTATATGACTATAAGGAGAGCTGGGAACAGGAAGTACTCCAAAGACATATGATGGTTGACCTGACCCAGTCTTCAGGGTCAGGAAAGGCTTCCAAAAAAAGTCACATACAACCAAGACCTAAAGAATGATAACTAGGCAGTGATTCACAGCAGGCAGGAACTTTCATGGCAGGATAAGGATTTGTGTCTGAAAAAACATACTTTATATTGGGAAATTATCAAATAATTAACCAAAGATAGGGGATGTGGAAAAATTTGACAGGGACAACTAAATTAAAAATATATTTCAGTGAAAGGGTTGTTTCATTCCAAAGAAGAAAAATAACCATTCATCATGAATTTTGTCAAAAGTCTCTCTATGTCTCCAAAATATAAACTGAAAATGAGTCCAGAGCTTTGATAAAGACATTATGTGACATAAAATTCTATAAGGGAAGAAACATAGGTGACAAGGGGGAAAGTTGCAAAACTAGATATAAATTTCCATGATGAAGAAAAGATGTAAAATGTCATACATCAGAGATAGGGAAGCAATATAAATGCGAAGAGATGAGTTAAAGTAAACATTAAAAGAGGACCATTAGAGTCTTGTTTTTAAAAAATCCATTAGAATTTGAAAATTTTAAATATACATACTCAAATACATTTAACACATTACATGTAAGTGCTATAACTGTCAATATAGGTAAAACACCAAAGGGTAAACATTTGAAGTTAGTTAGATAAATTTCATTTACAATGTCACATATCAGAATAAAAGAGATATTTACACACATGTAAGTAGAAGAATACAGTTCTTTTTTTTTTTTTACTCTTCTGCTTTCTATTTAAATTGGCCAGTTTCTGTAATTTACAGATACTATACTTTGCCGACTAAGGTCCATCTAGTCAAGGCTATGGTTTTTCCTGTGGTCATGTATGGATGTGAGAGTTGGACTGTGAAGAAGGCTGAGCGCTGAAGAATTGATGCTTTTGAACTGTGGTGTTGGAGAAGACTCCTGAGAGTCCCTTGGACTGCAAGGAGATCCAACCAGTCCATTCTGAAGGAGATCAGCCCTGGGATTTCTTTGGAAGGAATGATGCTAAAGCTGAAGCTCCAATACTTTGGCCACCTCATGCGAAGAGTTGACTCATTGGAAAAGACCCTGAAGCTGGGAGGGATTGGGGGCAGGAGGAGAAGGGGACGACCAAGGATGAGATGGCTGGATGGCATCACAGACTCAATGGACGTGAGTCTGAGTGAACTCTGGGAGTTGGTGATGGACAGAGAGGCCTGGCGTGCTGCGATTCATGGGGTCGCAAAGAGTCGGACACGACTGAGCGACTGAACTGAACTGATGCTAGATAGTATCTAGCATAACCCCAACACTGACTACACACAGTTATTTCAAATTAGCTTGGACACTGGATAAATGCCTCTTATCATGGAGGCAGAAAGGTAAGGTGAAGAGGTCCCTGACCTGAGCCTTGACTGAACCTCACTGAAGGCCTGAGTCACTGAACCTCTAAGACAGTGCAAGACAAGCATGAGAGCCTATTAGAATCACCTGCAGGGCTTGTTAGACACTTGGTCCTAGCTTCAGAGTTTCTGACCCAGTAGATCTCAGGCAGGGCCTGAAAAGTACACTTCTAACTAGTTTAGATCTAGGTAAGTAAAGAAGAACTAAAAAGCCTCCTGATGAAAGTGAAAGAAGAGAGTGAAAAAGTTGGCTTAAAGCTCAATATTCAGAAAACAAAGATCATGGCATCTGGTCCCATCACTTCATGGGAAATAGATGGGGAAACAGTGTCAGACTTTATTTTTGGGGGGCTCCAAAATCACTGCAGATGGTGACTGCAGCCATGAAATTAAAAGACGCTTACTCCTTGGAAGAAAAGTTATGACCAACCTAGATAGCATATTCAAAAGCAGAGACATTACTTTGCCGACTAAGGTCCATCTAGTCAAGGCTATGGTTTTTCCTGTGGTCATGTATGGATGTGAGAGTTGGACTGTGAAGAAGGCTGAGCATGCAGATGGTGACTGCAGCCATGAAATTAAAAGACGCTTACTCCTTGGAAGAAAAGTTATGACCAACCTAGATAGTATATTCAAAAGCAGAGACATTACTTTGCCAACTAAGGTCCATCTAGTCAAGGCTATGATTTTTCCTGTGGTCATGTATGGATGTGAGAGTCCTCCTGCTTGGCAGGCAGATTCTTTACCACTGAACCACCTGGGAAGCCTAGCCAGTTCTCTGAGCCCTACTTAATGATTTTCAAAAAGTACTCCAGGCAACTCTGAAGTTTTGAGAAGGGGCCTCAGGCTTATTGATAGGAGGTGGGAGGACATTTCAAAGGATGAGCTGATGGCTCTGGCTTCATCTGCCCCCACCTTCCCACTCCCCAGCAAAATCTCTAAGAACACATTCAAGTATATTCTACATTAGTCTCAAAATATTTATCCTTTCACTTACTCCCATTCTCTGAAATAAATGATCTCATCTAAATTCTATCTTCCTCTTAAACCTATTGATTTCCTTTCCCCAAATCACACATTTGAAAAAATGGTTACCTCCATTCTTTTCATTCCTACTCACTTATCACCATTAAGTATAGCAGACTCTACCTTAGGGCTGTAAATACTCCAGGTTGCTATGGAGTATTTGTGCTGCTAACCTATCAGGAAAAGTGTTAGACACATCTCCATGTAGAAGCATCTGTATTCTCCAGCACCATCTCAGACTAATGCAAGCATACTAGAAGCAACACAGGATTCTCAAAGAACAGGATAAGTGAGACAAATAGCAAACTGAAGGAAACAGCATATTTTTTTAAAAAATTCTTTACTTCCCTCACTCCTCTAACCCTCAACTTCATTTACCAGCAAGCAAATGAACAAGCAAACATAAAAACACAGACCACATGGAACAGTCTTGACTACCTTCTGACAAATACCTTTGCATCAGAAAATAGCCTCAGAAAGTCAGAGAACTAATTATAAGGAGAGGAATGCATGAAGGAAATGAATGTCATTTCAATAGTAAACATCCGGCTTCTTTCCCACCTCTGAACTCCCAGGGAGTACGCCCTCTCTTTAACCTTCATCTTAAGCAAATACAAGGAAATGTAAGCCAAGTCAGGGTCCTGGAAGATTTTAGGATAATATTTATTACTATTTTTTCAAAACCTCTGGCACACCTTTTTTTCTTTTTTTTGCTGGAATTCATTTACTTGATTGGATTTGAGGCATGTCAGAAAAATCATAAGCCCACTCTCAACCCACAACAAATCACTCCCTGTTCAGATGTCCTTATACGGCCAGACTACCTATAAATCTGACAGCTCAGTGTATGCATTGCGTACGGGTCTTGGCTCTGAGTCACATTCCCTGGAAGCTTTGATTTCCGCTTTGAGGGCTGGCATGGACTCCCCTTGCTCTTATAAGAAAATGTCTATGACTGAAAGTTGAAGTGTGCAAGATTCCTTCTTTAAGTACACAAACACTTCAGGTCTGGCCACTTTCCTGTATTCCTGCCAGGCTTTCTCTATGTCTGATACCTGATCAAGTAACTTATCTTTTTTTTTTTTGAGGGGGGGAAACAACAAAGACCATAAAAGAAGGAATGTACATCCGCAGCTGAACATCTTACAAGCCTTAACCAAACGACCTGTACAAAGGATGCCTGCGTAGACACACGCATACCTTATATAGCTCTGTAAATAGGACTCAGTGGCCATCTCAGTGAATTCCTCATTTTACCAGGAAAAAAAAAAAATGCTCTCTAAAAAGCATTGGCCAGATAAACACTTGCTTACATGACAAAATTAGTGCCTCTTAACCATTCTGCACACAAATTCAAAGAACTTTTTTCTTCCATTTCTGACCTGCTGTCAGTCAAAAGCGTGGGGATAAGTCAGAGCTGGAAGAAGTTGTAAGAAGCCACTATTTCCACTTTACCGCCCAGGCACACACAAACATTTGCTGAGTCATTTATAATAGTACAAGAATTCAGATTCCACGGCATGAGCGAAGGACAGAGTGTCAGCCTTTCCCTTTGAATTTCCTGACACCAATGATCTGTATCACAATATAAACATACTTTTGAGTCTGTAAATGTCTTGGGTGTATTCACTCTCTCTCTCCCTCTCTTTCTGGAGAAGGCAATGGCACCCCACTCCAGTACTCTGCCTGGAGAATCCCATAGATGGAGGAGCCTGCTAGGCTGCAGTCCATGGGGTCGCTAAGAGTCAGACACGACTGAGCGATTTCACTTTTACTTCTCACTTTCCTGCACTGGAGAAGGAAATGGCAACCCACTCCAGTGTTCTTGCCTGGAGAATCCCAGGGACAGGGGAGCCTGGCGGGCTACTATCTACGGGGTCGCACAGAGTTGGACACGACTGAAGCGACTTAGCAGCTCCCTCTCTTTCTGTCAGTCTCTTCATAATCTTTTGTTTTAAACCTTTCAAAAGAGTTTTGATCATAAAGCCCCAATCTAACCTTACATGCAGAGCAGTTTTTCTATTCTGAGATTCCATTTTCTGTATATTTCAATATGCTGTCTTCTTTTAGCCAGTATTAAAACCATCCAATTGGAGCTAACTATGGACTTTTGTGACTTTGAAAGACCACGTGAATTTTACAGTAAAACCAAATTCTTTTTATAATATGACCTGATATTGTTTTAACAGCACAGCAGAATAGGAATATACTTGTTATGTGCTTGTGGAAAAAAAGGAAATCAAGAAAGATAAATAAAATAAAGCACTAATTCTCTGAAACCTATAATCTAATTATACTTAAACCCTATGAAATAAAATATTATTATCATCACTTTATAAGTGAAAACTTAAGAATATGACTCCTACTTGTGACTTCCCTAAAATTTGTGAATGGCAGTTCCAAGAATACATCCCAGGTCACCCAGCTGGAACCCAGTCTAGCAATTTAGCCCCTCCATGAATAAGTCTCCACTCTGCTGGACATGAAGCTGGTGGTGGTGGTGGCGCTTAGGACCTCTAGAGGATTCAAAAATCCCCACCTGGTTTTCCCAGCTCTCTCACCCTGCAAGCCACGAGAGCTCGTGGCCTAGGCGCAGGCCGCCTTGGGCGAGGTCCCAGCTTCTCATCCCTACCCTTCCCCATCCACCACACCTTTCCAGCCATTAGTGGTAGATATAATTGGAGGTTTAGGTCTTGAAAGATTTCACTGTGGCTTCCCACATATTTTGGACTTTTAAAATCATCCACAGGGGAAGAAAAAATTGGGGACCAAGTTACCTTTAATACACATGCGGCTATTAACATAACTTGGAATGTTCCTTCTTTAAATAGGAACTTTTAAGGCCTCTTCTCTTTGAGGAATGCTTGGAAAGAACATTAAATAACAATGATGAAAATTCTTCCTCAGCTTCAGAGGCCCCCATCGCTGGCTGGCCATTCACACTGTTGACATGCAACTACACTGTACAACATGTGGATTGCTTAACAAGGTAATTGTGCACAGATGATGTGGTTTGTGCTGAAGTTAGTTATTTTTTTCTTGGCTCTTTTTTCAACAGAATAAAATGAAACTTGAAAAAATAAGGCCTGTTTAAACAGGCTATTTTCAAATGATAATCTATAATGTTCTGAAAGCTTGCTTTTGCATCTTAAACAGATAGGTTAATCTTCAACCTATACAAGAAATAAGCAACAGCTAAAATGAATCTGCTCATGGTAACACCAGCATCAAACAATGTGACATTACAATAGGAAAAAATGGCATAGCCCTGGAATCATTCTCTTTCCAAAAAATGGAAACTGGAGTTATTAACAAATAAGCAACTAAACTATAGATTCTTAAAGGAAGCACGGTTAAGTAACTGACTCCTTAGTGAAGCTAGATAGCAATATTAGGAAAGGGACATATGTTTAGATTTTGTTTGCCATATTTGACATCTGCACAGGAGCACAGGGAATAAGACCTGTTCCTGCCTTGATCTAACCTAACTCTGTTAGGCTTCAGGCTCCTAGGGTAATAAGAAGTAACAATCACTATTCATAGGTGTGTGGAGAGTCACTAAAATATATTATTTACTGACACTCAGTTTACAACCAAATACAATAGTATACAGTTTCTTGTTATATAATTGGATTTTTTTTATACTGCCAGACAAACCAAGACCAATTCACATTCAAAGATTATAGGTTTTAATATAAGAAAAATCACTCATTTTTCAAAAACCCATGACTGTGTTTAAAACTCCTCAAGTAAACCCCAAGCTTCATGCTGGTCTCCTCCTGTAAGGGTTTCCTGTCTTTCCACCCCTTTTTACATCCCAACACACAGGGCTTCTACCTACCCAGCACAGAATCAGTTGTCCTGACATCATAACAACAGACTGATTTTTCCTGTAAGTGTTGATGCCCAATCATCCCTTTTCCCTCTCTATGCCTCCAACACTAAAACTACTACATATTAAGAGAACACGAAGAAAGAGTGTGGAAATCTCTCCCATAAAACTGCATCCATACTCAGACCCCTGGCTTTATTCTCTTTCTTCTCTGGCCATGGGCACCCACGTTATTTCATGTGACAAATGATCAATTTCCTACATCCCCAACATATGGAATTCAGAGATTTGCAGGTATGCGTCTGCTTCTTGGGGATTTCAAGCAGTTAAAGACAATGAACCCCTCTTGTGCCCTCTGAAGAGTTTCAAAGGCAGACAGCCTCTAAAACTAAAAATCATTACCAAAAAATAAAAAGGAAACCCTTTCGAATTTTTCGGGAATCCCTATTAACCTTTTCTCAGCTATCTCCTACAAAGGATTTATGTCAGTGGGTAGAACAGGCACAGCTATTAGAAACAGAAATGAGTGGCATTTTTTAAAAAGTGGTATAAAAAATAATAAAATCACTGCCGATGTGTTTTTAAATGATATAAATCAGGAATGGTGCGAAGAGGCAAGGGGGGAGAAATCCTATTTGGTGGCTGGAAATACTGAGCCTTTTTTTTTTTTTTTTTGAGCTGGAGTGTGCCAGCTTTTTCAGACGGGAGGAATGCTGAGTGTCAAGGGGTCAGGATCAATCCGGTGTGAGTTGATGAGGCAGGAAGGTGGGGAGGAATGCGAGGAATGTCCCTGTTTGTGTAGGATCCATTCAGCTCATTGGAGAGCCGGGGCCGCCCGGAGAGTATAAAAGCCTCGGGCCGCCCGCCCCGGCCTCACACAACAACTCTTCCCCGCTGAGAGGAGGCAGCCAGTGCGACTCCCACCGCCAGCGACCCACCTCCTCCAGTCCGACGACAGCCGCCCCGGCCGACAGCTCCCGAGACCGCAGCCCGGCGCGCCCTTGCCCCCGCCTCCGGCCCAAACCCGCGCCGCCCGCCCGGCCAGCTGCCTTTCGCCGCCCGCCGCCCACCGGCCGCAGCGCCCCGACCATGTCAGCCACCGGCCTGAGCCCGGTCCGCTGCGCCTTCGTGCTCCTGCTCGCCCTCTGCAGCCGGGTAAGCACCGGAGACCCCGCGGCGGCCGGCGCCGGGGGGAGGGACGCGGAGGGCGGGGAGGGGGCCAGGCGGCGCCGAGGGGCGTGCGTCGGCTGACCGCCGCCTCCCTCCGCAGCCCGCCTCCGGCCAGGACTGCAGCGCCCCGTGCCAGTGCCCTGCCGGCCCGGCGCCGCGCTGCCCCGCCGGCGTCAGCTTGG
>SJXQ01012191.1:656294-688330 GCA_006408695.1 Aepyceros melampus
CTGCAGCCCCCGCCCTCTCCCCACCTCCCCGGCCCCTCGCCCCCGACCCCTACACCTGGGTCCCGGGGGAGGACAGTCGATGACCTCGTCCCTCACACCCACCTTCCCGCTAACGGAAAATAACGCCGCTCGAATTGGGTCCCTTCCTCCCTTCGGCTGTTTCCAGCCTTGCCCCTGGAGCCTAGTTCCCAGCTCCCGTCCCCGATGCGCTTCCTGTTGGAGCCTCCAGAATGACGCTTGAGCCCTGCAACCCCTCCTTTTCCCTTCCTCTCCTTCAGCTAAAGATGGTGCCCCCTGCATCTTCGGAGGAACTGTGTACCGGAGCGGAGAGTCTTTCCAGAGCAGCTGCAAATACCAGTGCACATGTCTGGACGGGTCGGTGGGCTGCGTGCCCCTGTGCAGCGTGGACGTCCGCCTGCCCAGCCCCGACTGCCCCTTCCCGCGGAGGGTCAAGCTGCCCGGGAAATGCTGCGAGGAGTGGGTGTGTGATGAGCCCAAGGAGCACACCGTGGTCGGCCCTGCGCTCGCAGGTGAGCTGAGCCTCCAAGTCAGCCTCGTGATTCTCTCCCAGGGGCCGAGTCCTGACTTGGCCGAGGGCAAGGGGAAGTGCCTTAGCCTGGTGTCTCACCTTGTGTTTGTGTACTCTGCTCTCATAGCTTACCGGCCGGAAGACACGTTTGGCCCAGACCCAACCATGATCCGAGCCAACTGCCTGGTCCAGACCACAGAGTGGAGTGCCTGTTCCAAGACCTGCGGAATGGGCATCTCCACCCGGGTTACCAATGACAACGCCTTCTGCAGGCTGGAGAAGCAGAGCCGCCTCTGCATGGTCAGGCCTTGCGAAGCTGACCTGGAGGAGAATATTAAGGTACGGTGTTCTGTTTCTATTGACTCCTGGTCATGGAACAAGAGTGGACTGGCCTACAGCTAGGTCTTTTATCACCCCTGTTACAGAGGCCTGTTAGCTCCAAAAATACCACTGAGCTGTTTTACTGGGATGGGCTTTCCCTAATAGAAACCACCAGTTTTCCACTAGGAAATCTTCACAGCCCTGTTTCATTCAAGACACCCCCAAAGAGGCCATGTCTATTTTTGGAAAACTGGCAAATGAGACTCAAACTTGCCCTCCTCAAAATATAAACAGAAGTTAGATGCCTGGGACACTAGAACACACAGAGGTTGAAGAAAGCCACACCCCTTGCAGAGTCATTGATTTTTCTCTCCTCCCTTGTCTTCCTCAGAAAGGCAAAAAGTGCATCCGGACCCCCAAAATCTCCAAGCCTATCAAGTTTGAGCTCTCTGGCTGCACCAGCATGAAGACGTACCGAGCTAAATTCTGCGGCGTGTGCACAGACGGGCGGTGCTGCACCCCCCACAGAACCACCACCCTTCCCGTGGAGTTCAAGTGTCCTGATGGGGAGGTCATGAAGAAGAGCATGATGTTCATCAAGACCTGTGCCTGCCATTACAACTGCCCCGGAGACAATGACATCTTCGAGTCACTGTACTACAGAAAGATGTATGGAGACATGGCCTAAAGCCAGAGACAGTGAGACTTGTGAACATTTTAGGCTGTCACTTGAATTGATTCACATCTCATTTTTGTGTACACATGATTTCAGTGGCACAAGTTATCTAAATCTGTG
Organism: Aepyceros melampus; assembly: GCA_006408695.1. Lineage (NCBI taxonomy): Eukaryota > Metazoa > Chordata > Mammalia > Artiodactyla > Bovidae > Aepyceros > Aepyceros melampus. Next base: position 657,941 of record SJXQ01012191.1, read on the forward strand.
CTTCTGACTGGGGAAAAGAAAAATTCCCACCAAATTCAAAATACTGTGCCATGTGATATTCAAACGAATAGTCCATCAACCCCAGACACTGGTTTGAAGAAATTGAGACTTGACCATAGGACTATATTAGTGCACAGCACCAGCATGTATGGTAGGAGCAGTGGGAGGAGACCAGTAGAAAGCCTTGTCATCTTTAGGGATAGTAATGTGACTGCTATTTGGAATGTCACTGAAAAGGAAAACTTTAGCATGCTCACTGACCTGCCTATAGCTCCAGCGACAGCTCGGATGTGCATTCTCCAGCCATCATGAGGCTGAGTCAAGTTCATCTTTAAGTCAGAACAGCAGAGTCAGCTATGACATTTCTGATTCGATGCATTGTTCAGGAATCAGAATTCTGTCTATTAGACTGGACAGCTTGTGGCAAGCTAATTTGCCTGTAACAAGCCAGATTTTTTTTATTGATACTGTAAATATTGTGTGTGTGTATATATATATATTTGTACAGTTATCTAAGTTAATTTAAAGTTGTTTGTGCCTTTTTGTTTATGTTTTTAATGCTTTGATATTTCAAGTGTTAGCCTCAATTCTGAACACCATAGGTAGGACGGAAAGCTTGTCTGATAATTCAAAGCATGAAATGGATATTCAAACAGAAATTCTGTGCAGTTGGAGCAACAGTCCATCCAAACAGGTTGTTTGCTGAAGGTGAGGCAATGATGTCCTTCAAAGTCTGATCTTCAGGTTGGAAACGTGGTAGCCTCACTTTTAACGAACAAATGACCTTTATTAAAAACAAGTGGCTCTATATAGCTGATTGGTTTTTCCACCTGGAAGCATTTGTCTCTACTTTGACTATGACTGTTTTTTGGACAGTTTATTTGTTGAGAGTGTGACCAAAAGTTACATGTTTGCACCTTTCTAGTTGAAAATAAAGTATATATTTTTTCTATAAAGGGCTTGGTTTTTCATTTATTAAATGAGAAGTTTTTGTCTTAAAACTATGCTATTAATATCTCTCTGCTATTGTAGGCATTTAATTTCCAACCCATCATCATAAACCAGCCTACATGTGCCTTGCACATACAAGATTTTTAGTTTTTGAATTTGTATGCTTTACTGTAGGTCTATTTCTAAGCTTCAGTATCTTACTGTTAAATCTGTAAAAATAACTTATTTTGCATAATTCTGCTTTCCGTTACCATGATAACCAGTCACAAATAGATGATGGCATAAGTACAAAAAGAAGGATAAGCCAACCTTCTATTCATTTGTATTATAGAAATTTGCCTTAAAACCAACTCCCATTTCCCCAAGTTTTCACTATATTAGATCTCAGGATCAATAGTTCAAGTAGTTTGACAAAATGAAATTGTTCAAGAAGACCTGCATGGAAACATAATTGGATCTCTCCAGGTCTCCATTGAAAAATCAACTAACATACGTGGCAAACAAAGGGACAACTGGAAGCCCATTTTTTCTAGATAAGAATAGCTGTGGATTCTAGGGAAAAAAATAGTTGCAGACAGACTAAGCCATCACAAGGTAATTAGCAATGTTGTAGTGCCAGTGTCATCTTAAGAGACAAAAATACATCCGAAAATAAAGGCTAGTTCTACAAACAGAGCCCATGCCACAAACCAAAGGGAAAACTTCCCGTGTTCAAAATGTGAAAAGTATTTCTGGTCAAAACATTGGACTTTAAATACACCCACATACGTATATAGCAACACCGCCAGTAGCTGTGCCCCACTTCCCCAAATAAATCCACATGCAAACATACACACACACAACACACAAACACAGAGCACATTGTTTGGTTTACATTTCCTTTCTGTCAGTTGACTGCTAGCTGCAAAGATGAGGGGCCATGGTAAATGAACCTGACTGTTTTTAAAAGGAATTTGAGAATTCTGGGAAGACAGAAGTAATAATGGAAGCATAGATTTTAAGATTTTTCAAATTTCCACATAAAAACAGAAATTAGACTGCGAAATCAAAACACCATGAGACATATAACAAAATTAGTTGGCAAAACATCCTTTGCACCCTAAGATATGAGTTGAGGGAAGTCATCAACTACGTGACTTTTACTATGTCAGAATAAAATGTGAGAAAAAGCAAAGAAATACAACAGGGTATTTGATGCATCTAAGAAGAGGAGAGCTTCAAAATAGCCAGCAGTGAAATACAGATCAATCTGAGGATACCTTGTGAAACTGGTAAGAGTTTTGTTTTGCCCACTCCAACAAAAGTTACAAACCAAGCCTGTCTCCCAAGGGAGGACTCCACATTCTTAGGAGTAAAATCAAAATTAAGTCAGAAACAACAAAGACATTCTGAGAGAAGGTCCGGATAACAATGAGAAGAAAACAAGTTCAAAAGCTCAAGAACCAGATGGCCATATTTTTAACACATGAAACAATAAAAGAGGGAACTCTGTGTAGTTAGAAAAGCTATTTAAACCAAGCTGTCTTCCTAAATAAAGTTCAGGAAAAATAATTTTGCATAAAAAATAGAAAAACAAAATCATCACAGCCAAATTCGTATGAAGATATTATATGAAAAAATAATAATAGGGGATAGAATAGCATTTCTACAGATAAAAGGAGATTGCCAGAAATACTTGTCCAGAAAATATGCCAAAACTATAATCTACTATTTTGACAGAACATTAAGAAAATAACACTAGACATAAATAATTAAAAGGAAATGAGTAATGGCATTAAATAGCAACATAAATGAGTTAGTAAAAGTTGGAAATAATTTCAAGAAGAAATTAGAAATTAAAGAAATGTTAGAAAACTATATGGGACACAAAGGTGAACAAACACAACAGATAATTCCTTGAGAAAAGTAGTTGATGAGAAGGAGGGAAATTTTTTAAAATAAAAAATTTTAAAGTTTCAGAAGTGATAAATATTATAGATAGGCAAAGAAGGTCCAACATATGGATAGTAGGAATTCCTGATGAAGAAAAAGCCCAAAAACTATAAATAAAGAAAACTGAAATAAAAAGTGATTTGAAAGTGATACAGGAAGATACTAATAAAATTAACCAACATTGAGACATATTCTAGTAAAATTGATGGACTATGAAGAAAAAGAAAAAATTGTTAGAACATCTAGGTAAAAAGAACATGAACCTTGTAAGTAAAAGAAAAGAAATTCATCATTGTGATAATGACCACAACACTTCATATCAGAAAAATTACAATAACATATTTAAGGTACTGAAGGAAAGAAAATGTGAGCCAAAGAATTTTTATCCTTCAAAACTGATACTGAAGAAGAAAGGACACAGACAAATCATTAAAACCATATAAGGTCTCAGGACATATTATTCTTATGAACTCTTTCTAAAGAGCCTACTGGACCAGAGGCTCGAAAAGCAAAAATGTCTGAGAAATGTTGACATTAAGGACTGGTGGTGGGCATTAAAACAGCTTATCTTTAGAAGTAAGACTAAATAAAGATGAAAGAAGAGAAAGTACAGTATACAGCAGCCATACACTCTGACAGTGTAGAGTGCAACCATAAAGGTTTGGGGAGAGAATAAAAGTAGCATATGACACACATCCACCAACACATACACACACATGCACACACACACACACACACACAACTACTTTTTTGGTGGTAGGGTCTTCCCCACTAGTGGTAAAGAACCCACCTGCCAATGTAGGAGACGTAAGAGATTCAGGTTCAATCCCTGACTCAGGAAGATTCTCTAGAGGAGGGCACAGTAACCCACTCTAGTGTTCTTGCCTGGATAATCCCTTGGACAGAGAAGACTGGCAGGCCATAGTCCACACCATCGCAGAGTCCGAAACAACTGAAGCAACTGAGCACGCACGCATGCGTGCCACACGCACGCACACACGCTCGCTCTCATTGGTTGTAGTGGCGATGGTATTGTTATTCTGAGACTATGGTGTGTATAATGCAGGTTAAAGAAAATTAACCACTATAGACATTTTAATACTATCCTTAGCAGTGGTGAATACTGGGATTCTTAGTGAGAAAGTCAGAAAATACAGATTTAATATAAAACTGGTTAAGTTCCTATGGCTGTTTCATGTTGATGCTTGGTAGAAACCCATGCAATAATGTAAAGCAATTATCCTTCAATTAAAATTTTTTAAGTGGTTAAGTTAGATTCTGTAGTCCTGAATTTAGATTAGAAATATCAGCATAAATTTATGATGCATTTTATCTTTTAAAACATACACACAAGGCTTCCCTGGTGGCTCAGTGATAAAGAATCTGCCTGACAATGCAGGAGACATGGGTTCGATCCCTGATCCAGGAAGATCCCACATGCTGCAGAGCAAGCAACTAAGCTCATTGTGTACCACAATAATTGAACCTGTGCTCTGAAGTCCAGGAGCCACAACGATGAGCCTACAGGCCACAACAGCTGAAGCACATACACCCTAGAGCCCATGTTTCACAAGAGAAACCCTGCAATAAGAAGTCTGTGCCCTGCAACTAGAAAGTACCCCCCTCACCACAACCAGAGAAAAGCCCATGCAACAACGAAGACCTGGCACGGCCGAAAATAAATGAATAAATAAAATCATTTTTAAAAAACACACACAATTATATACATATATGTATATATACATATATATTTTGCTACATCTGCTCACTGAATAAACTACAATGACAACTCAAAAACAATGAGCATCCCTAGGCCCAAATTGTACCCTTGTAATGTTAGTTTCCATTAAAACAACCAGAGCTTCTTGGAGAATAGCTGATTCCAGGACTGGAACAAGAAATGTGTAAGTTAAAAACAATTATGCAGGGAATACCTTTATATATTGGATAATAATGAAGTTCACAAGGACAATTAAGAAGATATTGAGAGGATTCAAGAGACAAGCTGAAGAGACTCCTACTAAAGATGAGGCAATTTGAGCATCTTAGGACAATAAAAATCACAGTGTATTAAGCCTATCATCTATACTTAAATTCATTACCTCATTATGACAATTAAGAAAAAAGAATCAATTGGTCATCTGATGATCATAAGGAATCTATTCATTATACACTAAAAATAATATTTGCCAAAGCCTTTAACTGTGTGGATCACAATAAACTGTGGAAAATTCTGAGAGAGATGGGAATACCAGACCATCCCCTTGAGAAACCTGTATGCAGGTCAGGAAGCAACAGTTAGAACTGGACATGGAACAACAGACTGGTTCCAAATAGGAAAAGGAGTACGTCAAGGCTGTATATTGTCACCCTGCTTATTTAACTTATATGCAGAATACATCATGAGAAACGCTGGGCTGGAAAAAGCACAAGCTGGAATCAAGATTGCCAGGAGAAATATCAATAACCTCAGATATGCAGATGACACCACCCTTACGGAAGAAAGTGAAGAGGAACTAAAAAGCCTCTTGATAAAAGTGAAAGAGGAGAATGAAAAAGTTGGCTTAAAGCTCAACATGCAGAAAACTAAGATCGTGGCATCTATCCCAACACTTCATGGGAAATAGATGGGGAAACAGTGGAAACAGTGTCAGACTTTATTTTGGGGGGCTCCAAAATCACTGCAGATGGTGACTGCAGCCATGAAATTAAAAGATGCTTACTCCTTGGAAGGAAAGTTATGACCAACCTAGATAGCATATTCAAAAGCAGAGACATTACTTTGTCAACAAAGGTCCATCTAGTCAAGCCTATGTTTTTTCCAGTGGTCATGTATGGATGTGAGAGTTGGACTGTGAAGAAAGCTGAGCGCCGAAGAATTGATGCTTTTTAACTGTGGTGTTGGAGAAGACTCTTGAGAGTCCCTTGGACTGCAAAGAGATCCAACCAGTCAATCCTAAAGGAGATCAGTTCTGGATGTTCATTGTAAGGACTGATGTTGAAGCTGAAACACCAATACTTTGGCCACCTGATGCAAAGAGCTGATTCATTTGAAAAGACCCTGATGCTGGGAAAGATTGAGGGCAGGAGGAGAAGGGGATGACAGAGGATAAGATGGTTGGATGGTATCACCGACTCAGCAGACATGGTTTTGGGTGGACTCTGGGAGTTGGTGATGGACAGAGAGGCCTGGCATGCTGCGATTCATGGGGTCGCAAAGAGTCGGACACGACTGAGGGACTGAACTGAGCTGAATGTTTCCATGATGACTTCTGTGTCATATCCTTGTTCTCCATATCTAACAGTGCCTCAGAAGAGATTGGTCCAATCTGTACCAACCCCACACATAATCCATAGATGACTTTTAAAAGAAATTAATCTCTTAATAGTATTCATCACATGATAATCAATTTAAAACAATTTTATATTCTTTTAAATAATTTTCTGTAATTTTCCAAATTTCCAGAAATGAACATGCAATATTTTATAATCAGAAAAATAGTTTAAAAACAAATATTTTAACTCCTCAATTAAAAAAAGTAGCAAAGGATATGCCAAAGTGTTCAAGTTTTTCATAATTTCAAATTTAGATAAATAGCTCACAATATATAAACAGATGACTAAAATCCTGTGATAAACCATAAACGGAAAAGAACATAAAAAAGAATGTATGTATATGTTTAACTTAATCACTTTGCTGTACAGCAGGAATTAATATATTATAATAAATCAAGTATACTTCTATTAAAGAAAAACAGGTAACTTTGCCATTCAGGTCACTATTCCTTAATTTGCCAAGTGCCTAGGAGCATGTGCAACATACATACGCTACAGAATTCAGGTATTCATGTAAATTAAATGTATATTCTTACCTCATTTTCCAATTCCATAAATAAGTTCATGGAAGATTTTTCTTCTATAAATTTACAATAGCTTTTTTTTATCTCATGAATCACACTGATTATATATAGACTGTTGCTAAGACTAAAAATAAGGTAAACATAAAATATTTTCTTAAAATACTGTCAGATTCCAAATCTAAAAATAGGATACAAAGCAATAGACATAGAGATTCTCTTCTACATTGTTGTTCAGTTGCTAGACTTTTTGTGTCCGACTCTCTGTGACCTCATGAACTGCAGCACGCCAGGCTTCCCTGTCCATCACCAACTCCCGGAGTTCATCCAAACTCATGTCCATCGAGTCGGTGATGCCATCCAACCATCTCATCCTCTGTCGTTGCCTTCTCCTCCTGCTTTCAATCTTTCCCAGCATCAGGGTCTTTTCCAGTGAGTCAACTCTTTGCATCAGGTGGCCAAAGTATTGGAGCTTCAGCTTCAGCATCAGTCCTTCCAATGAATATTTGGGGTTGATTTCCTTTGGATTGACTGGTTTGATCTCCTTTGATATTTAAAAGACAAAGAAAAATTAGTAAGAAATGTGGAATATCATCTATTAATTAGAATTTATGTCTCAAGAAGGTAAAATAAATTAACACTTGCATTAGGTTAACAAATCTTTGTCAGCACTGTTAATAGTGTAACTTAGATAAGCATAATAACATTAAAAAACTGTCTGGCAGAATCTGCTAAACCCAAACATTTTACATAGAAAAGTTTTACTCATGGGTATAGATCCAAAGAATGACAATACACGCATGCAAAATTCTGAAAGCAGTTTTATCCATCCCCAAAGCTGAAAATGATCCAAACAGGAGAATGGGTAGAATATAGAATATTCATACAATAGACTAGTATATATCAATAAAAAAGAACTACTGATATTATACTAAATGAAAGATGCCAATACATACAAATCACATACACTACATGTTTCTACTTAAAATGACATTGAATAATAGGAAAAACTAATCAATAGTGATGAATTTCAGAATAGTGGTCATTTTGGAGGTGGGAGCATGAGAAAACTTCACATACATTTTTTATATGTATATGATATCTCAATTGAAAAATTTAAAAATAAGTAAATGGATTTAGGCAATTTTTTAAAAGAATGCTACCAAGACATTAAAAGGGATTGTCTGAGGGTTATTTTTTCCATCTTCATAATATTTTAGACTTTCCAAATTGTCTACAAAAAACAGTCATCATTATATTGTAGGGAGAAAAGCCTTCCTTTTAATATTTTAGATAATGAGCTCCTGAAAGATAATGCATAGTGCATATAACAAGTCCAGTGTAACAAAACTACTACAGCCCCTTTGATATGAATGGGAAATGAAATTGAGAAATTAGTGGAGACAGAAACTCAAAGTTAGAGTTACTTGTAAGCATTTCTCAAACTGCACAAAGATCTTAGGGAGACATTGGATTTCCCTTTCAACATCAGATGTACTCATGCCAACTTTTATTTAAATCTCAGAGGACAGATTGATCTTTTCCAACATTTTTTATTGGGCTTCCCCAGTGGCTCAGAGGTTAAAGCGTCTGCCTCCAATGTGGGAGACTTGGGTTGGATCTCTGGGTTGGGAAGATCCCCTGGAGAAGGAAATGGTAACCCACTCCAGTATTCTTGCCTCGAGAATCCCGTGGACAGAGAAGCCTTTATTAGGTTACCTTTAAAACATAATTCCAAAATGAAGCTAGTTATTAGAAACCATGAAACTGTATTTTTGACGTATACTTAATGGGACTTGATAAATACCATTTATTAGAGTGCACAGCAAGCTTTTAAGGTGTCTAAAGTCCCTTGTGGAAAACAACTTCTCATTCTGTAAGTTCTACTTTAGCAATAAGGTTTATCAACACTTTATTATGTGTGGTACATTTCAACAGGATACAGACAAACAAATGGATAGCAAATACTATTTTATGAAAAACAATAATTTCCTTTATCTAATTAAAACAAACCAATAAAACAAAAACTAGAAATGACCAGCTAATAAAGCATCCAGGGACAGGGCAGAAGGGGCTGAGAAGAGAGGATGAGGTAATACTTTCAATCATGTTTACTCATGTGTGAATAAATGCAAATTTCAAAATAAACCCAGCTGTCTGATTTTCAAAAAGTAGTTGCTATGTACAGACTCATTTTCATACTCATTTTCATTTTCAACCAGGCTTCATGAACATCACTTATGGTATCTTGGGTCTTTTCCCCGAAAAGGCTGGACTATAAATAAATACTACAGTGATTACATTGTAGTCCTAAATATAATAAAGACCAAGAGAATAATAATAGACCCATGAATCTACTTGGTTTAAGAATATCTTATATTTATTATCTTATATTTTCAAGTGACGTACAGCCAACCATCATGTTTGTAAAAATAATACATAAAGCACAGAAAGTCCCAAATCTGACTGCTGATATGATGGGTACTATACAAAGAAGTTATTACAAAATTTAGGAAATACAGATAGATTTAAAACAAACCATATGAAATCCAAGAATCAGTGTATGTCAGTCATGTCCAACTCTTTGCGTCCCCATGGACTGTAGCCCATCAGGCTCCTCTGTCCATGGGATTCTCCAGGCAAGAGTGAAAGAATGAGTTGCCAGTTCCTTCTACAGGGGTTCTTCCCGACCCAGGAATCAAACCGGGGTCTCCCACAATGCAGGCACATTCTTTACCATCTGTAGAGCTATTTAAATTGGGAAATTGAGGGCAAAATGTAAATTTATACAGATTTGTATAAATTTATAATAGATTCAACTCCTTATTTTTCTCTCAATCTGAATTCTACCTAAATTTATTCTGATCTGTGGTATTTATTGTATCCTCTCTAGTGAGCTATTATAGAGTGCTGAAAATCACATTAAAAGCAGGGACTTGGGAAATATTTTCTACATGACTGAGTTTATTGTTGTTGTTTGTTTTGTATTTTACTTCTTTGCTGATTTTTAACCTTTACCCATAATTTGAGCTGATGAATCTCAGTGTGAAATTTATTTCATGTCTTGATAATTTGTACCTCAAGGCATTTCCATGTTTACATTAAGGAGCTCTGAAAAGTTTGAGGCAATTTTCAGAATTCCATTTGTGTAGACATCTTGATAGAAGGATATGGAGAGAGAAGGGAAGTGTGTGGACCATGAGGCAAACACTAAAATTCCCTGGACGTGGGAGGGAGTTGTGGATTTTATAAGGTGGCCTCTGGTAAAAATGAAAATGAAAGTGTTAGTCACTCAGTCGCGTTCAGCTCTTTGTGACCCCATGGACTGTGGTCCACCAGGTTCCTCTGTCCATGGAATTCTCCAGGCAAGAATACTGGAGTGGGTAGCCATTCTCTTCTCCAGGGGATCTTCCCAACCCAGAGAAATACCTTTTAAAGAAGACAGGATCTTTGCTTGAGCTGAAGAGATGTCAATTCATGTATCTGCCTTAGTGAACAGTGAAAGATAGTGGGCAAAGCAACTAAAATGGTTTCCTGAGAATATTACACACATTCTCAGTTCACTCATACAGTTCCTGATGGCTTTCATTCTTTTGGGCTTGAGTTTTTGTCAATTTTTTAACCATCTTTTTGTGGTAGTCTTTCTGTTGCTCTGCTCAAAACCTGATTGTCCAGTGACGTCATTCCTACACACGGGTTGCTCAGCTCTCTGGAGTACCCAGAGGATCCCACAATGAGAAAACACCCATCAGTCTTTCAAGCCAGAATCCAAACATCTCTGCCCATGGGACTTTTCTGCTAGAGGTATGTAGAATAGCCAATGGAAATATAAAGAACTTTAAAAGAATAATGTGGCTCTTAACAGTCCTTTAAGGGCTTAACATGGAGCCTATTGAGAACTGGCTTTGGGGAGTGATGCTGGAAGTCTAATGTGACCATTAGTCACTGAGGGAAACCATAAGCCTTTTAAGATGTTTGGGACTGAGATCCTTTAAAATTAAACCTTTTAGAATTTAAAGGGGTTCCAGGGATACAGGGGTCAAGAGCTGCTGACAATCTCTGGCAGTCTTATTCACCAGAAGGAAGACCTGCCCGGAGATGTTGCTGCTGGTTAGGATCTGTGACAATATGGGTGGCCACTGGAAGGTACAGCTATGGAAATTCATGCTGACCACTGTTGGAAGTAGTGGCCAAGAAGTGGTCATGGCCAAGAACAACCACCAAGAGGCTCCCCTGGGAGATGTTGACTGGAGGCACCACTGGGTGTATTTAATAGAGAGCTAGGTCTGGGGATCATCTGCTTGAAGATTTTTTTGAAGGAGGTGGTTGTTTGTTTTGTATAAACACAGTTTGATGAATCATCCTTGATGTTAGGAAAAAAAGAGAAATACTATTGGTTTTATTATGCTTCTCACTAAGAGAACATCACAATTTCCCTCAAAATCAGCTTTTCCATGTGACTCTGCATTTCTATTAATAGCACTATTAATCTACTTGTTACCCACATGGGAACTCTCCATTGTCATGGAATCCTCCACTTTCTTCTTACCCACCCTCAAATATTTTAACTTCAACTTAGAGATTCATTTACAGAGAAAGTAGCCCCAAACCCATTCCTAAGGGGAGTCCCATGCTTTTGTGGTTCATCTCCAGGACCTCTATGTATATTGGAGGAAAATTCTCTCTTGCTTCAAGCAGGGGAAAGACAAAAGTAACCATTTGAAAATATACCAGAGCACTCTGTTCTTAATAAGGCCAAGCCCAAGGAGAAGTTATTTTACTAGAGCCTAACCTATTGGGGTTTTGTTAGAGCCTAATGGCACCCCACTCCAGTACTCCTGCCTGGAAAATCCCATGGATGGAGGAGCCTGGTGGGCTCGGTCCATGGGGGCGCTAAGAGTCGGACATGACTGAGCGACTTCACTTTCACTTTCCACTTTCCTGCATTGGAGAAGGAAATGGCAACCCACTCCAGTATTCTTGCCTGGAGAATCCCAGGGACAGGGGAGCCTGATGGGCTGCCGTCTGTGGGGTCGCACAGAGTTGGACACAACTGAAGTGACTCAACAGCAACCTGTCTGGAGGGTTTCCTAGGTGGTGCTAGTGGTAAAGAATCCTCCTGCTAATGCAGGAGAAGAAAGAGATGCTGGTTCATCTCTGAGTGGGGAAGATCCCTTGGAGCGGGAAATGGCAACCTGCTCCAATATGCTTGCCTGCAAAATCCCAAGGACAGAAGAGGCTGATGGGTTATAGTCCATGGGGCCACAGAGAGTCAGACATGACTGAGTGATTGAGAACAGCCTGTCTAGAGGAAGGAAGATACTTAATTTCAGCTCCCTCTAGCTATGTGGTCACACCAAGATGGGGACACTGAGAAATATTGCTGATGTTCACAGGGATACAAGTTCACCAAAAGATTGAGGGAGGAATTAGGATCTCTTTTGCTATTATTAAAGTACTACCCATCAAGGGCTTCTCTGGTGTTTCAGATGGTCAAGAATCTTCCTACAATGCAGGAGACCCAGGTTCGATTTCTGGGTTGAGTAGATCCCCTGGAGAAGAGAATGGCCACCCACTCCAGTATTCTTGCCTGGAGAATTTCATGGACAGAAGAGCCTGGTGGGCTACAGTCCAGGGGAGTTACAGAGTCAGACACAACTGAGTGACTAACACACTTTCACCTATGAAGTAACAGACTGTTATATGAAAACAGACTCAAATTATTTTAAATGTATAGTGTACTCTAGGGCAAATACTAAAAAAAGTTTAAGAAGAAATATAACTGATATGCTAAGAAAGGACAAAAAAATCTAATCACATAGTATAGATAAGCACTTTAAAAGTCTGTGTTCTAACCAATTAAAAGACAGATTATTAGAATGAATCAAAAAACAAGACTCACTATAGGTTGTCTACAATTATCCCACTTTAGCTATAGACATATGTACATTAAAAGGAAAGGGATGGAGAAAGGTATGCCATGGTAACACTAATCAAATGAAAGCGGGAGTAACCATATTGATTTTGGAAAGAGCAGACTTTAAATAAGGTAAGTTAAAGATACAGAGAGGCATTGTGTGTGTATGTAATAAAGGGGTCAGTAGTCCAAGAAGATATAACCATCTTTAATGTGCATACATTTAAACAATAGAACATTGAAATACATGAGGCAAAAGCTTACAGAACTATGAAAATAAATAAATGAACCCACAGTTATTCTTGGAGGGAGATTTGATACCTCTCTATCAGAAATGGACAGATCCAGCAGGCAGAAAATCAGTAAGGGCACAATTAAACTCGAAGCACCATTGATCAACAGAACATAATTGACATCTATAAGCTACTTCATCCAACAACAGTATATTAAACATTATTCTCAAGCTCATATGGGACATCCACCAGTATATATTCACCTTCTGGGCCATAAAATGTAATTTAACAAGGTTTCAGTTCAGTTCAGTTTAGTTGCTCAGTCATGTCCGACTCTTTGCGACCCCATGAATCGCAGCACACCAGGCCTCCCTGTCCATCACCAACTCCTGGAGTTCACTCAGACTCACGTCCATTGAGTCCGTGATGCCATCCAGCCATCTCATCCTCGGTCGTCCCCTTCTCCTCCTGCCCCCAATCCCTCCCAGCATCAGGGTCTTTTCCAATGAGTCAACTCTTCGCATGAGGTGGCCAAAGTACTGGAGCTTCAGTTTTAGCATCATTCCTTCCAAAGAAATCCCAGGGTTGATCTCCTTCGTATATTTATAAAAATGTTTTTTCACCTTCAGTACATTGGTTGATGACGACCGAGATTATGAGTTTGACTCCCAGGTCTGATCTCATCTCCTCTTCATTATGAAACTTAAGGGCAGCCTCAACTGTCCTGGGTTTCAGAACAGGAAGATCATCCTGTGCATCTGGAAGTGATCATCAATTGGAGACTTCATGAGAAAACATCACAACCATACCAGCCACTAGCCACATAAGGCCACTGGGCACTTGAAATGAGTCTAGTATAACAGAGGAACTACTTCTTGAACTTTATTTTAATTTTAATTAATTTAGGTTTAAAATTGACGTTCACAATTCACTTATTGGAAAACTTTTGTGTATGACTTGTTATATGGAGTAACTCAGTATATGAACCTATTTTTAGCTATAAAGTGTATGAAATCAAAACACATCAAATATTTCCCCACCCCAAATTTAATGTTCAAACTGAGATGGGTTGAAAGAGTAAAATAGCAGACTTCAAAGACTATGAAAAAAATGTAAAATCTATCCACCTATATATAATTTTATATTGATTTCACACATGTATTTTATTGGTTAAATAAATATATCATTACTATATTTTGTTATATAGATTAATGTGTTGTTAAAATATATTAATATGTTAAATTAATATATTTAAATATAATTTGCTAGATGTTTATATGTGTATGTAAAATATATAATTACATAAATATATACATGTAAAGTGAATATATTTTACTTTATTATTTTTTTAATTTTTATTTTTACTTTATTTTACTTTACAATACTGTATTGGTTTTGCCATACATTGACATGATTCTGCCACGGGTGTACATGAGTTCCCAAGTGAATATTTTTAGAACAGTTAAAATGTCATTAAATTGGAAAAGGCAATGGCAGCCCACTCCAGTACTCTTGCCTGGATCCCATGGACAGAGGAGCCTGGTAGGCTGCAGTCCACGGGGTCGCTAAGAGTCGGACACGACTGAGCGACTTCACTTTCACTTTTCACTTTCCTCTATTGGAGAAGGAAATGGCAACCCACTTCAGCGTTCTTGCCTGGAGAATCCGAGGGATGGGGGAGCCTGATGGGCTGCCGTCTATGGGGTCGCACAGAGTCGGACACGACTGAAGTGACTTAGCAGCAGCAGCAAAAATTCATTTTACTTTTTTTTTTTTTACTTTTAAAATGTGATTCTAGAAAATTAGAAGAAGGGGACGACCGAGGATGAGATGGCTGGATGGCATCACTGACTCGATGGACATGAGTCTGAGTGAACTCCGGGAGTTGGTGATGGACAAGGAGGCCTGGCGTGCTGCAATTCATGGGGTTGCAAAGAGTCGGGCACGACTGAGTGACTGAACTGAACTGATGTGACTCATATTTCTACTGAACAGTGCTTCTCTACTACATATTTATGTAAATCCTTAGATCAAAGGTCCCCAACCATTTGGCATCCAGGTCCAGTTTCATAGAAGACAACTTTTCCATGGACCAGGGTTGCAGGGTTCGGGGTGGGGTGGCTTCCAGATGATTCAAGCACTTTACATTCATTGTGCACTTTATTTCTATTATTATTACGTAAGCCCCACCTCGGATCATAAGACATTAGATTCCAGAGGCTGGGGACCGCTGCTCTGGACTGATGAATAAACATGATTTTTAATGATCAAATATTATGTAAAATTTTTAATAACATTTTTTCCACTTCTCAATGTCAAGAACATCTTGTCATATGAATAGATGTTCATCTGCAATTTCATTGGGACTAAAATAAATGAGATCCTTGTTTGCTGGGTGAGCTTATTGCTGAGCAAATTATATGAATTGAATCTCCATTCCTTAATTAGACTTCTTTCTTAAACTATTGATGACAGAGAGCTAGCAGGTGGGGGAGCTCTGAACATTCAATGAGATATGTTTTTTAGGAACCAAAGTAGAGACTTGGATGAAAGGAGTGTTTGTGAGCTAAGCCTTTCATATTATACTTGCCTTGGTCCCAGTAAGAATAACACCATATTGTCTGCCCATTATAGTTATGGGCTATTCTCTTACAACCTTAAAACCAAGCAATAGTACTATTTTTAGGAGATGATTCTGTAGAGCTGACAAACCGTGATGTAGCCACAGACTGCCTCTAAGCAACCAATACAAAACAGATTGATGGAACTTGCTGTGTTTAAAGTCTTATAAGAGAATGGGGAGTAATAAAGTCTCAAAATAGACTTTACTATAACAAACTTTCCCCCTAAATGTCAACTTTTGAAGTTCAATTAAAATATAGCAATATGGACTTCTCATAAAGAATAATTATCTTGTACATATGCCTACATATACTGGCATAGAAAAGCTTAGTTACTTCACAAATTTTCAGATCCTGAAACAATAATAAATGGCACCCATACGTCTTGTATAGTAAAAATTGTTCAGAGTTGATATTTACTATTAACACTACTCCTCAGAGAGGTAGCATGCAAGGTGGAAAAATCATGAGTGTCTAGTGTCTCAAAGATATTTAAATCCTGGATCCACATTTATGGTTGTGCAGCCTTAGAACGTAACTTAAACTTCCTATCCAACCAGTCCATCCTAAAGGAGATCAGACCTGGGTGTTCTTTGGAAGGAATGATGCTAAAGCTGAAACTCCAGTACATTGGCCACCTCATGCGAAGAGTTGACTCACTGGAAAAGACTCTAATGCTGGGAGGGATTGGGGACAGGAGAAGGGGACAACAGAGGATGAAATGGCTGAATGACATCACCAACTCAGTAGACATGAGTTTGAGTGAACTCCAGGAGTCGGTGATGGACAGGGAGGCCTGGCCTGCTGTAATTCACAGGGTCGCAAAGAGTCGGACATGACCGAGCGACTGAACTGAACTGAAACTTCAGATTTCCCATCTGTAAAAAGAAACAATAGTCAATGCCTTCTTCTTTAATGTGAATACTGAATTTAGTATTGCATTCAGTGAATTCTCTCAATCATTTGTTATGTAGTAGGCAATGGCACCCCACTCCAGTACTCTTGCCTGGAAAATCCCATGGACAGAGGAATCTGGTGGGCTGCAGTCCATGGGGTCGCTAAGAGTCAGACATGGCTGAGCGACTTCACTTTCACTTTTCACTTTCATGCATTGGAGAAGGAAATGGCAACCCACTCCAGTGTTCCTGCCTGGAGAATCCCAGGGACGGGGGAGCCTGGTGGGCTGCCATCTATGGGGTCGCACAGAGTCGGACACAACTGAAGTGGCTTAGCAGCAGCAGCAGCAGCAGGCACATAGTAGTTGATATATGGGCTTCCCCCATGGCCAGTGGTAAAGAAACCACCTACAATGTAGGAGATACAGCAGATGCAGTTTCCATCCCATGGTTGAAAAGATCCCCCGGAGGAAGAAATGGCAACCCACTCCAGTACTCTTGCCTAGGAAATCCCATGGACAGGGGAGCCTAGTGGGCTACAGTTCATGAGGTTGCAGAGTTGGACATGACTGAGCACGCATGCAACAAAAGCTGATATATGGTAAGCAATCAATAAATATTCCTTTTTTTTCCACCTCATGTTACTTAAACATCTCATGTCATACATTAGAGAATATACAGGTAAAAGAGCAGAGAGAAGAAGAAAATAGAAATCAAGCATGATACCCTCCCACAACAAACTTTTAGGGCTATATAGTTTGGGTTTCTCTTTTTTTCTCATTTCATTTGTCTGCAATAATTTAAGAAGCCATTTCAGTGGGAGTTCACTGCAGCATAGTAATTTTATCTTTCCTTTAATTACGCCAATATTTGTGGTCATCTGAACACATGTCTGGAAATTGATGATGTCCCTCCTGCATATGTAATGTTCATCTACAAAGATGCCACATGAGAAATTGAATTTCTATGTTCAAGAATTAAACAACAAAACAAGACCAAAGTATGCACCTATTTTGAAGATACACATATCATATTCAAAGGCACCTACATTCCTAATTTGGAGAAGGCAATGGCACCCCACTCCAGTACTCTTGCCTGGAAAATCCTATGGATGGAGGAGCCTGGTAGGCTGCAGTCCATGGAGTCGCCAAGAGTCAGACACGACTGAGTGACTTCACTTTAAACATGTAAGTAGTTTTAAGAATTCAGGTTTAGTTGACTGACATACTGTTTTGTGTTGTAAATAGTGACCTATTTGTTAATTTTGATTTACAGTTGGGTATTTTCTTTCTGTGACTTGGAGATTAAGCTTAGTTTTTCAAATTGCAAACATTTTTTAAGACCTTCAAAATCTTAGGTGCCTGATCAAGCACTGTATCAGAGTATCTAACAGATAAAAGACTATATGTGTTTATGACAGAGTTTTATTTAAGGTAGTGAAAACAAACTGTTGGTCCCCACACCCAGAGTTTTTGACTCAGCATGTCTGGGTGAGATCTTGGAATTTGTTTCTCTGACAAGTACCCTGGTGATGTTGATCCTATTAGTCTAAGGACCACACTTTGAGAAACATCAGTGTTATGGCTTCCCTTGTGGCTCAGCTGGTAAAGAATCCACCTGCAATGCAGGAGACCTGGGTTCGATCACTGGATTGGGAAGATGCCCTGCAGAAGAGAAAGGCTACTCACTCCAGTATTCTGGCCTAGACAGTTTCATGGACTGTATAGGTCACAGGGTCGCAAAGAGTCAGACACGACTGAGTGACTTTCACTTTCACTTTGCAACTCCTGCACTAACGGCAATTAAGGACAGACAGTTAGTAAAGGGAACTACACAAACAGGGGTTCACTGGTAACTCAGCAGTAAAGAATCCACCTGCAATGCAGGAGCGGCAGAAGACACAGTTTTGATCCCTGGGTTGAGAAGACTCCCTGGAGGAGGGTGTGGCAACCTACTCCAGTATTCTTGCCTGGAGAATCCCACGGACTGAGGAGCCTGATGGGCTACAGTACATAGAGTCACAGAGTCTGACATGACTGAAGAATCTTAGCATGCATACTTAAATAAGAAAAAATTTCTGAAGATATACAGGAGTTGCTTGATTTTTACCTCAAACTGCTCACTGTGTGGCAAGAGTTAGTGTCTGAAAGATATGCTATTTGTACAGAGAACAGTGGTGCTCCAGTTTTTCCATTAATTGGTAGAATTCTCTTGGGAAAGTCACTTTTTTTTTTCTGAGTCTCAGTATTATCAGTATAAGGTGAGTTTTGAATATTGGTAAATTATGAAATTTTAAATCACCATACTAATAAAATTTGGGGGTTTTTTTAATATAAGGGAGAAGTGAAAAGAATGGGAGCTTAATTAATGTCCTTGAGAAAAATATACATAGTGTAAGCACTGTCACAAAACAGGAGGGCAAGAATGAGTAAGAGAGCCATTGGGCACAGCAGTTGCCTGAGGCAAAAAGGCCCTCAGGCCCAGCTACTCATTCACAACTTTATTATTTTTTAAAATTAATTTTTATTTTTAGTTTGTTTTGCTTTACAATACTGTATTCGTTTTGCTATACATTGACATGAATCAGCCACGAGTGTACATGAACTCCCAATCCCGACTCCTACCTCCCCCCTCCCGCCCCACACCTTCTCTCTGGATTATCCCCGTGCATCAGTACCAAGCATCCTGCATCCTGCATCGAACCTAGACCGGCGATTTGTTTCACTTATGATATCATACATGTTACACTGCCACTCTCCCAAATCATCCCACCCTCTCCCTCTCCCACAGAGTCCAAAAGGCCATTCTAGACATCTGTATCTCTTTTGCTGTCTCGCATACAGGTTTATCATTACCATCTTTCTAAATTCCATATATATATATGTAAGTATACTGTATTGGTGTTTTTCTTTCTGGCTTACTTCACTCTGTATAATCGGCTCCAGCGTCATCCACCTCATTAGAACTGATTCAAATGTATTCTTTTTAATGGCTGAGTAATACTCCATTGTGTATATGTACCACTGCTTTCTTATCCATTCATCTGCTGATGGACATCTAGGTTGCTTCCATGTCCTGGCTATTATAAACAGTGCTGCGATGAACATTGGGGTACACGTGTCTCTTTCAATTCTAGTTTCCTCGGTGTGTATGCCCAGCAGTGGGATCGCTGGATCATAAGGCAGTTCTATTTGCAATTTTTAAAGGAATCTCCACACTGTTCTCCATAGTCAGTCACAACTTTAGAAAACAGTTGCTGAAAATCTGGGAATGAACTAAAAGAGTTGTACTGTAACCTTGCTGTCCAAATGAGGGTACCAGCAGGGAAGAAACAGTAGCAGTAAGCAAGCAACCCTGGACACAGCAGGACTCCTGCTCAACAGCGCCACCATGTGTCAAAGACTGACAATAGCTGCGCTGAGGGACTGGGTAGCTCTCTGGGTTTTAAAGAAGACTACTCCCTTTGTAGTGAATAATCCCTGCTGCTGCTGCTAAGTCGCTTCAGTCGTGTCTGACTCTGTGCGACCCCATAGATGGCAGCCCACCAGGCTCCCCCCTCCCTGGGATTCTCCAGGGAAGAACGCTGGAGTGGGTTCTTGAAAACAGCCCACTCTGTTTTCATGCGTGTCTGTGGATGCTAAGGATGGCTTGAATGATGTTAGGTATTAAATGTTTGCTGGATAGTTTCTCTTTCTGGGCAGTAAACAACTTGAACATTCTCCTACCATGTCTAAACCTAGAAATTTTGGGTAAAATGTAACCAACTGGAGTGGGTTGCCATTTCCTTCTCCAATGCATGAAAGTGAAAAGTGAAAGTCCTGTCCGACTCTTAGCGACCCCATGGACTGCAGCCCACCAGGCTCCTCCATCCATAGGATTTTCCAGGCAAGAGTACTGGAGTGGGGTGCCATTGCCTTCTCCGGAATAATTCCTAGGAGTTCTTGAATAGTATTCTGGAGAGACTGAAGCCTTAATAGAGAGACATTAGACTCTTTCAGAAAAGGCAGCTGGATTTAAAGTTATTCTATAAAAAATAAAAAAATGTGACCGTACTTGTACACTAAAAATTGATTTGATTCATGCCTGAAGTATTAATACATTATTTGTTTCTGCCATAAAGAGTAGAAGGCAGGACACAGCCTTCTATATCTAGAGCCTGTAGAGGCCAAAATAATCAGACATTGTCACAGGCCCCACTCTGTTTTCATGTGTGTCTGTGGATGCTAAGGATGGCTTGAATGATGTTAGGTATTAAGTGTTTGCTGGATAGTTTCTCTTTCTGGGCAGTAAACAACTTGAACATTCTCCTACCATGTCTAAACCTAGAAATTCTGGGTAAAATGTAACCAAAAATCTTAAAAATGCATGGTTCAGCTCTCAAGGCGGGGGGAGGAGAGGAATTCTATAGTGTCTTCAAATAATAAGATATTAAAAACTAAAGCTATAAATACAAAATAACACTGGGGCTGTCCAGGAGGAGGAGGGTTTCTAGTCCCAGTAACCATAAGTCTGGGGTCTTAGCATCCATGTGAACACAGAGTGTGGAGCTCTGATACCGAGAGATAGAAATGAAAATAAGATCACTACCGTAAGCTCCCCACCCAGTAAAGCAAGAACATTTGAAAGGATGGTCTAGAAAAAAAAATCAAGCTACTAGCAAGGATAAGTGGTTTTGTCTACCTGGATAGGGAAAAAACCTCTCTTTTGACTTTGAAAGTTGTGGGTCTTTCCATAAGTAGTTTGAGGTTTGAAACAGGTTGGAAATTATTTAGTCTGGGAACCTTCAAGCTAGGAGATTAACACAAAAGTTAGTCTCAAAATGCTAATATCTTCAGTGTGCCTGACTAAAGCAAATTGGAAAACTTTTTGGAATGGCACATTCCCAAGCCAGGCTGTGGAGAATTTCCATGGATGAAGATAAGTTCACAATTTAAAATAAAAAAACCTGAAATAATCTTTCATCAGGGAATGATAGGGCACAAAAACAAGAATTTTAGACCCATAAGAATTAAAGGAATGGAGGAGCAGAACATCATTTCAGGAGGGAGGCTGAGGTGAAAAATAGGTCTGTCCTGTGCAGGTGGAAATGGCTATGAATGGCTTCCCTGGGCTGGTGTGTTGAGAGGACTCTTGAGGCTCAGTGGAAAAGCCAAATTGTCACAGGTAGTGTTCTCTTCCTACTGGAAAATTTTGTCTAACTTAACTCTGGATCAGCGATGCCAGGACCTAGCGAGTAGTTTGTGATGAAAAAGCATATGACTGAAAGAGAGGAAAAATAGCAGCAAACTGTTCTAAGTCCTCCATAATGCCTCCTTCAACTTTTTCTTACATGTCTCCATTGAACTTTGTACCTCCATTAATTATAACTTATCTAGGGATAATATTAGAATTTTTTGAATCTGCCTCCAGCACTAGGCAGTGAGCTTCTTAAAGAAAAAAAGAGATGACATTTTATTCAGATATATATTCCTTGGGCCCATCAAAGTATTTAGCACAGGGTTGAGTTTGCTAAAAGTGTACGAAATTGAAATGAAGAAAAGGAGTGAGCTCTAAGAGTCAACAGTCACAAGGTAGGCACTTCCCTGGTGGTCCAGTGGGTAAGACTCCACCCTCCCAGTACAGGGGGCATGAGTTCAATCCCTGGCTTGGGAACTAAGATCCTACATGCCTCACAGTGAGGCCAGAAAAAAAAATCACTAGATAGAATCATTTTTCGGAGAAGGCAATGGCAACCCACTCCAGTACTCTTGCCTGGAAAATCCCATGGATGGAGGAGCCTGGTAGGCTGCAGTCCATGGGGTGACGAAGAATTGGACACAACTGAGCAACTTCACTTTCACTTTTCACTTTCATGCATTGGAGAAAGAGATGGCAACCCACTCCACTGTTCTTGCCTGGAGAATCCCAGGGACAGGGGAGCCTGGTGGGCTGCCGTCTATGGAGTTGCACAAAGTCAGACATGACTGAAGTGACTTAGCAGCAGCAGCAGCAGAATCATTTTTACCATAAGCAACCACTTTATTCTTTATATTGTCTTCCCAGATGAAAACTATTTACTTTATCCAAAGCACCAAAGGGGGAAACAAAACAAAACAAATTTTGAATCACATGTTTATCTTTGTGTCTCTCCCTCTCCTAGCACCTGTCACTGTTCTTGGCAGATACTCTTGACAGATACTTGATATCTGTTCTTAGTAGATACTCAACAAATTCTTGATGAATGATTGGTAAATCAGCTTTTTCAAAACAAAGCTTATTTAACTCTTTGCTAAGCTACCTGTCTTCCTGCAATGTCAGAATCCATGGCCAAAGTAGTGATACCAGCTGGTTAGAAGAACTGAAGACAGCAATCAGCCTTCAGAGGACAGTCCCAGTGGGGCACAGGAAGTCAACTAATGAGAGGGTTAGCTGCCCAATTGCCTCGTATGCCACCTAAAAGCTGCTATTTTTACTCCTCACGAGAGATTTTCCACTTCAAAATTGTTGCCTTTTCCCCCTTGATATATCTCTTACTTCCCAAATAGTTTTAGGCTTGCTTTCTTCCAGTTTCAACCCCAAATTCCCTCCCCAGAGATCTCTCTCCAAACAAGGTTTTATGAGGAAGGCTAACAGACCTGGCCCAGAGGGTGTTAACAGTCCCTTTGATATGGATGAGAGCACAGATGGCCTTCTCCCCCCAGGGAGGGCTGCCAAACGGGCAGCCGCTTTAAATAGACAGAACTCAAGTCCTGCCAGCCTTGCCCTCCTCCCCTTCATTATACCCCACATCCGAAATCTCTATCCATCACTCACACTCCTGTTTGGTCTGGACAAGGGAGTGACTTTGGCAAGACTCTCAGAATATCCTTCATGAACTCTGGCATTCCCCTGTGCGGTCCAGTCAACCACAGTGGATTAGTTCAGTTTCCCCTTTTCACAGAATTTTAGGAATTAGTGGACAAATTTGGAGACATGCTGTGGAGAGATCAGATTACTTAGAGTGGCAGAATTGAAAGAATAAGGAGAGAAAAAAGCGCCACAGAAGAAAGGGCATCTGAGACAAACCTTGAGGGAGATGGGTAAAGACATTCCAGGGGGACAGGGCAGAGCATACACAAAGATGGGGATGATGAGAGGGGGCCATGGGGGTGCATCATGGGGCCTGGTTTGAGTAAAATGTAATGAATATAATAGGGTGAATGAAGATGAGAAATAAAAAGTGATGTTAATAACTTGGTTGGGGTCAAATGATCAGTGTAAAAGAATTGCAAACTTACTCTGTGGCAATAACTAAAACCACAGCTATTTGAGTATATACTATGTGCCAAGTTCGACCATAGCCACTGAGGTTACCATGATGTCTCAGACACAAGCTCAGAGTCCCCACCAGAAACCCACAGTGTAATATCCACTCACTAGACTCCTGAGAAACACATATTATAAAATAAGGGTATTTTACCTTGCGGCATAAACCAAGTCAGAATCTTCCAGAGGCGTGGGGTTAAGGGTGAAGGGGAGTAACAGGGGTGGAAGCCAGAGGCTTGGGGTTTAGGGTGAAGGGGAGTATAGGCATGGAAGCCAGAGGCTTGGGTTTAAGGGTGAAGGGGAGTGACAGGGGTGGAAGCCAGAGGCTTGGGGTTAAGGGTGAAGGGCAGTGACAGAGGTGGAAGCCAGAGGCTTGGGGTTTAGGGTGAAGGGGATTGACAAGGATGGAAGCCAGAGGCTTGGGGTTAAGAGTGAAGGGGATTGACAGGGGTGGAAGCCAGAGGCTTGGGGTTAAGGGTGAAGGGCACTGATAAGCATGGAAGCCAGAGGCATGGGGTTAAGGGTGAAGGGGTGTGATAGGTGTGGAAGCCAGAGGCTTGAGGTTAAGGGTGAAGGGGAGTGACAGGGGTGGAAGCCAGAGGCTTGGGGTTAAGGGTGAAGGGGAGTGACAGGGGTGGAAGCCAGAGGCTTGGGGTTAAGGGTGAAGGGGAGTGACAGGGGTGGAAGCCAGAAGCCAGAGGCTTGGGGTTTAGGGTGAAGGGGAGTGATAGGCGTGGAAGCCAGAGGCTTGGGGTTAAGGGTGAAGGGGAGTGACAGGGGTGGAAGCCAGAAGCCAGAGGCTTGGGGTTTAGGGTGAAGGGGAGTGACAGGGGTGGAAGCCAGAAGCCAGAGGCTTGGGGTTTAGGGTGAAGGGGAGTGACAGGGGTGGAAGCCAGAGGCTTGAGGTTAAGGGTGAAGGGGAGTGAAAAGGATGGAAGCCAGAGGCTTGGGGTTAAGGGTGAAGGGCAGTGATAGGCATGGAAGCCAGAGATGTGGGGTTAAGGGTGAAGGGGAGTGACAGGGGTGGAAGCCAGGGGCTTGGGGTTAAGGGTGAAGGGGAGTGACAGGGGTGGAAAAGCAAGCTCAGTGTCATTGTCAGAGGAGGTGAATCCTTTTTTTCTGTTTTTAGCTTTTGATCCTATTCACCTATTTCCCCTAGTTCCTAACTCTGGCAACCATCAATCTGTTCTCTTTCTGTAAGTTCAGTTTTTTTTTTTTTAATTCGATATATTAGTGAGATCATACAGTGTCTGTCTTTTTCTGTCTGAAGTACTTCACTTAAATAATGCCCTCAACGTTCTTCCATGTTGTTTCAAGTTGTAAGATTTCCTCCTTTTTTTGTGGTCAAATAACAACAAAGGTCCATCTAGTCAAGGCTATGGTTTTTCCAGTAGTCATGTATGGATGTGAGAGTTGGACTGTGAAGAAAACTGAACGTCAAAGAATTGATGCTTTTGAACTGTGGTGTTGAAGACTCTTGAGAGTCCCTTGGACTGCAAGGAGATCCAACCAGTCCATTCTAAAGGAGATCAGTCCTGGGTGTTCTTTGGAAGGACTGATGCTAAAGCTGAAACTCCAATACTTTGGCCACCTCATGCGAAAAGATGACCCATTGGAAAAGACTCTGATGCTGGGAGGGATTGGGGGCAGGAGGAAAAGGGGACGACTGTTGGGGTCCAGCCCTGGTGGATCCAGGGTAATTTGAAGCGGGGACGGAGTCGGCGTCTAGAGGAAAATTGTTTAATTAAAGATACGGAGAGAGATTAGGAAAGAATAGTGTAGTAGGAAAATTAGTGGAGAAAAGAGGCTGAATAACTTGGTTTATGCAGAGAACCAATAAAACCCCAAGACAAGGGGTTTGCACTGTCTACGTAGGCCACTGGCGCCTGCTTGAATAGCGGAGGCTGCCCCGCCTTGGGCTCCCTCTAGCATGGGTCTTAGAAGCCAGGGCAAATAAGTAGACATGGAGAGCCTCCATGCTCCAGATGGGAATTCAGCCAGAAAAGAAGAGAACTAGAAAAGACCACATGGGGGAAACCAGTCTTTCCAGGAACTGGTCCATTTCTTTATTTTCCAGGTCCACTTTTATACGTTTTGTTATACATAGAGATAAATGGAGAATACAAAGTCATGCAGGGTCAGCAGTCTTGACCCTTATTGAAACCATGCTTTCTTTCTGCATTCCTTCTGATATACAAAGTTCTCAGGTGATTTACATCATCTTCTGGCCAAGAGGCCTGCTAACATGTTATGACCCTTTCTGATGATGATTAGTCAACTAAAAAATTTAAGGCAATTTTTCTTAGTCAGGCACCACCCTCCGAAGGTACCAGATAAAGTTGCATTCCTACATGGCAAAGGTGCAGTGGGCTATAATCAAGAAAAGAATTTACTTAGCCTAAGGTCTAACGTGATTAATATCAAGGTTAATACTTATTTCTCCTATATGCTAGTTATATCAATTAGTGTGTATAAGGGGCAAAGGATATGGAGGCTTAGCAGCAACTATTGGCTCAACAATGAAACCTTCCACCAGTGTAATTTCTAACTAACTCGCTAATACTATAGTAATAATTTTCTAACTTCTCAAAGGAATCTACATTTAGAAAGTTTAAAGCATCTTGTGACTCTCACAATTGGGAGGCTGTGAACAATCACATGTGGCTGGACAAACTTGTCAGGTAGGCTAGA
Organism: Aepyceros melampus; assembly: GCA_006408695.1. NCBI lineage: Eukaryota > Metazoa > Chordata > Mammalia > Artiodactyla > Bovidae > Aepyceros > Aepyceros melampus. The sequence continues at coordinate 684,323 of SJXQ01012191.1, forward strand.
GAGCCATCAGAGGAGTTTTTGGACTGAAACACTCTTGTCACGCCCAGGAGATTTATTAACTGGAGCTCTAAGTTAGCTCCTTTTCAGAGAGAGGTGGTGGGGGATAACCCCCCATAATGTCAGAAGTGTAAGTGAAATGCAGTAAGGTAGGCAGACTCTGGTTTTGGGGGTAGATGCTCGAGAATGTCCAGGGGGACCCCTGAGGCCTGATCCCGCCTTTGTGTATTGTCAGGCCTCCTTCCTCATGACCTTTGCTGTGGGTGGGATTCCTCACGCTGGCTCCAGCAGACAACAGAGGATGAGATGGCTGGATGGCATCACCAACTCGATGGACGTGAGTCTGAGTGAACTCCAGGAGTTGGTGATGGACAGGGAGGCCTGGCGTGCTGCAATTCATGGGGTTGCAAAGAGTCGGACACGACTGAGCGACTGAATTGAACTGAACATTCTATTGTACATTTACACCACATTATCCATCAATCCACTGGAAAGGTTGTTTCAGTGTTTTGACTATGGTCGATAATGCTGTAACAATCATGAGGATGCAGGTAACTCTTCCAGACAGTTGTTTCATTTCGTTTGCGTACATACCCAGAAGCAGGATATCTGGATCATGTGGAAGTTTTATTTTGAGAACTTCCATACTGTTTTCTATAGTGGCTGTACATCATCAACACTTGTTATCTCTTGCCTCTTTGATCATAGCCATGCTCATTGTGTTTTTGACTTGCATTTCCCTGATAATTAGTGATATTGAGTACCTTCTCATGTACCTGTTGATCATTGGAAAATGTCTATTCAGGCCCTTGGCCTATTTTAAAAATTGGATTTTACTATTTTATGATTCATTATTATCACTATTGAATTGCATGTGTTCCTTATATATGTTGAATATTTACCCCTTATCAGATAAGTGGTTGCAAATGTTTTCTCCCATTCTGTAGGTTATCTTTTCATTCTGCTGACTATTTCTCTTGCTGTGCCAAAGCTTTTTAATTTAATAGATCCTACTGACTTATTCTGCTTTTGTTATTTTGTACTTTAGAAATCATATCTAATAAAAATCATTGTGAAGATCAATGTCAAGAAGCTCTTTCTCCATGTTTTCTTCTAGCAGTTTTATGGTGTCATGTCTTATATTTAAGTATTTAATCCATATGGAGTTAATTTTTGTGAGTAGTGTAGAACAGGGGTCCAGTTTCATTTTTTCAATATGAATATCCAATTTTCCCAGCACCATTAATTGAAGAGAATATTGTTTCTCCATTGGATAGTTTTAGTTTACTTGTCAAATATTAGTTGAGCATAAAAGAAAGTGAATTTAAATTGGACTTTGGAGAATGAAATAATCAGGTTTGGGAACTGATAGGATGTGTGAGCAAGAGAAGAGGTATGGTTAAGGAACAAAGCAAGCATGTTTGTATAAGTGTGATATTGGTAAATAATTAACAACCAGCTGGAAGGCACTGATTTATAGCAATAGAAAGTTTCTATTGTAACTGTTTCCATGATAGTCAATTTCAAGCTACCAATGTAAAGTCAAGGCAAAATCTCTGACAAATGATCAATCAGCATTTATGAACCTATTGAAGCTGGACCCAAGGCACAACTGCTTGGTTTGAACATATTAAATTTGAGATGACTCTCAGACATCTCAATGGAGGTTAGTCACATAGTCACTAGAATTACTGGTCAAGGGTGGTCCTAAGATGTTGGAAGAATAGGACCAGAGGACCACTTTCTCCCCCACAAATTCATCAAAAGAACACTTGAACGCTGAGTAAATTCCACTAAACAACTACTGAATGCTGGCAGAGGGCATCAGGCACCCAAAAAAAGCAGCCCATTGTCTTCGAAAGGAGGTAGGAAAAAATGTAAAAGAGAAAAAGAGAGACAAAAGTGGTAGGGACAGATATCCATCCTGGAAAGGGAGTCTTAAGAAAGAGAGAAGTTTCCAAACACCAGGAAACACTCTTACTGGGGAGTCTGTGGCAAGTCTTGGAACCTCAGAGGGCAATATAACTGGGAGGATAAATAAATAAATAATTAAAACCCACAGATTATGTGCCCAACGGTAACTCTCTGTGGAGAAGCAACACAGACGCCCACATCCGCCACTAGCAAGCGGGGGCTGGGAAGAGAGCTGCGGGCTGCATTGCTTAGAGTAAGGACCAGGCCTGAAGGCCCCGAGGGCAATGTGAGGGAACTAACTTGAGATAGCAAACCAGACTGTGGGATAGCTACCACGCAAAAAGGCCTAACCTAAGGCACCGCCAGGCCTGCTCACAGAACAAAGGACTGACCAGAGCTACGTGAAAAGCCCTAACCTAAGACACCGCACAGGTGCAGGAGGACTGAGAGGAGCTACTCCACATTCAAGGTCAGGAGGGGCACCCGTGAGGAGATACCCCTCGTCCAAGGTAAGAGAAACCCAAGTAAGAAGGTAGGTGTTGCGAGAGGGCATCAGAGGGCAGACACTGAAATCATATCACAGAAAACTAGCCAATCTGATCACACGAACCACAGCCTTGTCTAACTCAGTGAAACTAAGCCATGCCCTTTGGGGCCACCCAAGACGGGAGGGTCATGGTGGAGAGGTCTGACAGAATGTGGTCCACTGGAGAAGGGAATGGCAAACCACTTCAGTATTCCTGCCTTGAGAACCCCATGAATAGTATGAAGGGCAAAAAGGTAGGACACTGAAAGATGAACTCTCCAGGTCAGTAGGTGGCCAATATGCTATTGGAGATCAGTGGAGAAATAACTCCAGAAAGAATGAAAGGATGGAAGCAAAGCAAAAACAACACTCAGTTGTAGATGGGACTGGTGAAAGAAGCAAGGTTCAATGCTGTAAAGAGCAATATTGCATAGGAACCTGGTATGTTAGGCCCATCAATCAAGGCAAATTGGAAATGGTCAAACAGGAGATGGCAAGAGTGAATGTCAACATTCTAGGAATCAATGAACTAAAATGGACTGGATGGGTGAATTTAACTCAGATGACCATTATATCTACTACTGTGGACAGGAATCCCTTAGAAGAAATGGAGTGGCTATCACGGTCAACAAAAGAATCCGAAATGCAGTACTTGGATGCAATCTCTAAAACGACAGAATGATCTCTGTTCGTTCCCAAGGTAAACCATTCATTATCACGGTAATCCAAGCCTATGCCCAAACCAGTAATGCTGAAGCTGAAGTTGAACGGTTGTATGAAGACCTACAACCTTTTAGAACTAACACCCAAAAAAGATGTCCTTTTCATTATAGGGGACTGGAATGCAAAAGTAGGAAGTTAAGAAACACCTGGAGTAACAGGCAAATTTGGCCTTAGAATATGGAATGAAGCAGGGAAAAGGCTAAGAGTTTTGCCAACAGAACGTACTGGTCATAGCAAACACCCTCTTCCAAGAGAAGACTCTACACATGGACATCACCAGATTGTCAACACCAAAATCAGACTGATTATATTCTTTGCAGCCAAAGATGGAGAAGCTCTATAGAGTCAGCAAAAACAAGACCAGGAGCTGACTGTGGCTCAGATCATGAACTCCTTATTGCCAAATTCAGACTTAAATTGAAGAATGTAGGGAAAACCGCTAGACCATTCAGGTATGACCTAAATCAAATCCCTTATGATTATACAGTGGAAGTGAGAAATAATTCAAGGGACTATATCTGATAGACTGCTTGATGAACTAGGACGGAGGTTCGTGACATCATACAGGAGACAGGGATAAAGACCATCCCCATGGAAAAGAAATGCAAAAAAGCAAAATGGCTGTCTGAGGAGGCCTTACAAATAGCTGTGAAAAGAAGAGAGGCAAAAAGCAAAGGAGAAAAAGAAAGATACAAGCATCTGAATGCAGAGTTCCAAAGAATAGCAAGGAGAGATAAGAAAGCCTTCCTCAGCAATCAGTGCAAAGAAATAGAGGAAAAGAACAGAACGGGAAAGACTAGAGATCTCTTCAAGAAAATTAGAGACACCAAGGGAACATTTCATGCAAA
>SJXQ01012193.1:11312-72010 GCA_006408695.1 Aepyceros melampus
GTCATGTATGGATGTGAGAGTTGGACTGTGAAGAAGGCTGAGCGCCGAAGAATTGATGCTTTTGAACTGTGGTGTTGGAGAAGACTCTTGAGAGTCCCTTGGACTGCAAGGAGATCCAACCAGTCCATTCTGAGGGAGATCAACCCTGGGATTTCTTTGGAAGGAATGATGCTAAAACTGAAGCTCCAGTACTTTGGCCACCTTATGCGAAGAGTTGACTCATTGGAAAAGACCCTGATGCTGGGAGGGATTGGGGGCAGGAGGAGAAGGGGACGACCGAGGATGAGATGGCTGGATGGCATCATGGACTCAATGGATGTGAGTCTGAGTGAACTCCGGGAGTTGGTGATGGACAGGGAGGCCTGGCGTGCTGTGATTCATGGGGTCGCAAAGAGTCGGACATGACTGCGCGACTGAACTGAACTGAACTGAACTGATATTTTTTCCAGTAGTCATGTGTGGATGTGAGAGTTAGACCGTAAAGAAGGCTCACACCAAAGAACTGATGCTTTCTAACTGTGATGCTAAAGAAGACTCTTAAGAGTCTCTTGGACAGCAAGGAGATCAAACCAGTCAATCCTAAAGGAAATCAACCCTGAAAATTCATTGGAAGGACTGATGCTGAATGTGAAGCTCCAATCCTTTGGCCACATGATGTGAAGAACCAACTCATTGGAAAAGACCTGATGCTGGAAGAGACTGAGGGCAGGAAGAGAAGGTGGCAGCAGAGCATCCGATGGTAGGATGTCATCATCAATTCAGTGGACATGAGTTTTAGCAATAGTGTCCTGGGCGATAGTGAAGGACAGGAAAACCTGGGATATTGCAGTCCATAGGTTTGAAAGAGTCAGGCATGACTTAGTGACTGAACAACAACGAAAGGTTATGTTTATGTGTTCTGCTAAGAGTTTTGTAGTTTTAGCCATTACGTTTAGGTCTACGATCGATTTTAAGTTAAATACACTCTTGTGTGTGGTGTGAGGTAGGGATCCAGCTTCATTCCAGTGCTTGTGGATATCCAGTTGCCCCAGCATCTGTTGTTGAAAGGACTCCTCTTTCCTTCTATTGAATTATTTTGCCACTCTCATTGATGATCAACAGACCATAAATGTAAGGGTTTATTTCTACTTCCTCATTTTAAAATAACTGTTACTTTCTTGTTACATAAGAAATATTTGCTCACCACAGAAGTTTTGGAAAATATGATAAACAACACAAAATAATATATTAAAATATGCTATAATCTCTTCATCTAGAGTAAACCAGATTTTTGAAACCTGATTTCAAAATATTTTTGAGACATTTTTTCTTGTAAATCAAAAACCAGCAGCAGAGATTTCATGAGTTTCAAAAATACATGTGCAGCCAGAGTTGAGAACCACACTGAGAAAGGCCATCACGGTCTGTTCAGATCTGCTCACATGAACTCTGAGGGTGAGACTTGTGCAAGCATCTCAGGAAGTAAGCTCTCCTGGAAGGCATCCCGGCAGCCCAGTTGTCGAGGAGTCAGGGCGTGTGGAGTACCAGGCCTCTCTTGCTCACCCCCGCCCTCCAGCCCCTATCAGTCTTAGGAAAGCACACCTCTGCTGCTCCTCCTCTAGTGGCCCACCAGACTCAGGACTCAGCCTCCTGCCTTCTGCTTCTGTTTGCTTTTTTCCCAATGTCTCTTTTCCTAGGTCTCAAAATCACAAGCCTCCAAGAGAAGATCTGATTGGTGTTTCACCATTCAACATGAAGCAACATGGAGCCTTCCATCCAGCTCCCTGGAGGTGACCATATAATTTGGCATTCCAGTTGGGACCCTCTTGAGAGTGAATATGAGGGCTGATTGTAATGGAGCCAGAGTAACGGGTGTAAATCCAGACTGTGCCGGACAGACTAGGCTGTATGATCATCCTACTTATGGGCTACTGGTTTTCCTTAGGTTTACTCTAACATTTTCCAAATGTGCTGTGTGTGTGAAACACTACATTTTATATCCTCCCCTTCCTACATCTTTCTTGGTGGTTTACAGTCCCATTAGCATATTAAAGGCTGAGAAGAAATCTAAGTAACTTTTCAAAAGATTTTGTTGATGTGGATCCTTTTTAAGGTCTTTATTGAATTTGTTACAGTTTTATAGTTTGGTTTTCCTTTTGAATGGCCTCTGAGTTGGTCATTGACTGGGACAATTGCCACTGCCTTCTGTTTTATAGTTTGGTTTTTTGGCCATGAGGCATGTGGGAACTTCGCTCTTCGACCAGGGATCGAACCTGCACTTTGACCAGAGATCGAACCTGCACCCTCTGCAATGGAGGGCAAAGTCTCAACCTCTGGATGGCCAGGGAATCCCAATCTAAGTAACTTTACTTGACATGTTCCATGTTCATGTGATTGTTTTTCCTTTATGTAACCTGTGTTTGGTGGATCCCCTTTCAGCCTAGATTCTTCCTTTTACCTCTGGCAGCCTGGCTCCAGCCAGTTGGGGTTCCCCTTCCCATTCCCTTGAACTCAGTGGTTGGGTCAAGGATGGTCTCATGACAAACTGGGGCGAAGGAGAACATTGATTCCAGAACTTGTCCAAAGCTTACCAAAGGTGTTCTCGCTCCTCTCTCCTCCACTAGAAGAGAGAAGTAAAGACACAATTACTGCAGCCATGAAGTGAAAATCAGCCTAACTGCGCCATCTGCTCCCACAAGGGCAGAAAAGAAAACCCCTGTGTCCCACCCCATCTAAGGGTAATGAAATATCGGATGGCTCCGCAGGTTCCCAGCAGAGATTCAAAGTGGCAATTGTTCCTGTCAATGACCGACTCAGAGGCCATTCAAAAGGAAAAGTGGGAGGAGAGAAGACAGTTTCCCTAGAAAGAAACCAGGTGACATTGCTGATCCACTGATTGACTGGGTGATTAGCCAGTGAAATACCTTTTGTTCCTAAGCCTGTTTGGTTTGGGTTCTCTTTCACCAACAATTTTTTAAAGAGCCAGCTGGGGGGAAACTGACTTTTGTCTTAGTTTTCTAGACCACAATCTTCTGGACCAGAATAGTAGGGGAGGGAGGAAGTATCACATGTCACACATGCAAGTGGCTGCTGATGGCTGGTGACAGCTTGCTCAGGAGAGGCTTGTGGTCTGTCATCCTGGCGGTAGACAGCTTTTTCTTTGACAATTTAACAAGAATTGTTTCTTATGTCATCAAATATACTTTCACAGCATGATTTATAATCACTGCATAGTACTCCATTGTATGCATTTAATGTCTATTTACTTAATCAGTCCCCTATTTTGTCCTTTTAAAAAATAATTATAAATAATGGTATGATGAACGTCTTGTGCATAATTGTTTGTGTCTATCTCTGCTTATTTTCTTTTTTTCTTTTCATTTTACTTTATTTATTTTTTAAAATTAATTTTTATTTTTCAGTTTGTTTTGCTTTACAATACTGTATTCGTTTTGCTATACATTGACATGAATCAGCCACGAGTGTACATGAATTCCCAATCCTGATTCCCAGCTCCGCCCTCCCACCCCACACCATCGCTCTGGACTATCCCTGTGCCTCAGTCCAAGCATCCTGCATCCTGCATAGAACCTAGACCGGCGATTCATTTCACTTATGATATCATACATGTTGCACTGCCATTTTCTCAAATCATCCCTCCCTCTCCCTCTCCCACAGAGTCCAAAAGGCTGTTCTATACATCTGTGTCTCGTTTGCTGTCTCGCGTACAGGTTTATCATTACCATCTTTCTAAATTCCATATATATGTGTAAGTATACTGTATTGGTGTTTTTCTTTCTGGGTTACTTCACTCTGTATAATAGGCTCCAGCTTCATCCACCTCATTAGAACTGATTCAAATGTATTCTTTTTAATGGCTGAGTAATACTCCATTGTGTATATGTACCACAGCTTTCTTATCCATTCATCTGCCGATGGGCATCTAGGTTACTTCCATGTCCCGGCTATTATAAATAGTGCTGCGATGAACATTGGGGTACATGTGTCTCTTTCAATTCTGGTTTCCTCGGTGTGTATGCCCAGCAGTGGGATCGCTGGGTCATAAGGCAGTTCTATTTGCAATTTTTAAAGGAATCTCAACACTGTTCTCCACAGTGGCTGTACTAATTTGCATTCCCACCAAGAGTGTAAGAGGGTTCCCTTTTCTCCACACCCTCTCCAGCATTTATTGCTTGTTGACTTTTGGATCGCAGCCATTCTGACTGGTGTGAAATGGTACCTCATTGTGGTTTTGATTTGCATTTCTCTGATAATGAGTGATGTTGAGCATCTTTTCATGTGTTTGTTAGCCATTCGTATGTCTTCTTTGGAGAAATGTCTATTTAGTTCTTTGGCCCATTTTTTGATTGGGTCATTTATTTTTCTGGAGTTGAGCTGCATAAGCTGCTTGTATATTTTTGAGATTAGTTGTTTGTCAGTTGCTTCATTTGCTATTATTTTCTCCCATTCAGAAGGCTGTCTTTTCACCTTGCTTATAGTTTCCTTTGTTGTGCAGAAGCTTTTAATTTTAATTAGATCCCATTTGTTTATTTTTGCTTTTATTTCCAGTATTCTGGGAGGTGGATCTAGAGGATCCTGCTGTGATTTATGTCAGAGAGTGTTTTGCCTATGTTCTCCTCTAGGAGTTTTATAGTTTCTTGTCTTACATTTAGATCTTTAATCCATTTTGAGTTTATTTTTGTGTATGGTGTTAGAAAGTGATCTAGTTTCATTCTTTTACAAGTGGTTGACCAGTTTTCCCAGCACCACTTGTTAAAAAGATTGTCTTTAATCCACTGTATATTCTTGCCTCCTTTGTCGAATATAAGGTGTCCATAGCTGTGTGGATTTATCTGTGGGCTTTCTATTTTGTTCCACTGATCTATATTTCTGTCTTTGTGCCAGTACCATACTGTCTTGATGACTGTGGCTTTGTAGTAGAGCCTGAAGTCAGGCAGGTTGATTCCTCCAGTTCCATTCTTCTTTCTCTCTGCTTATTTTCTTATGATTAATAACCAGAAATGGAATTGCTAGGTCAGGTGATATAATGTTGTCTTAAAGCTTTAAACACCAGTGCCAATTGCCTTCCAAGAACATTGCATTAATTTACATGCCCATGAAAAGAGGGTTGCCATGAATTCACACTTGGTCATTTAAAAATCTTTGCCAATCAACTATATGTCAATAAAATAAAATTTAAAAAATATTTGTCAATTGATAGATAGGAAACAGGATCTCATTGTTCTAATGCGTCTTCACTTTGTCATTGATTGGCCATCACTAACTTTATAGGTCACCTCTAGTCCAAGAATTAGGAAAGGTCCACAAGGGACACTGACAACAAATACACACAGCAGAAGATGAGCTCCACCCTGAAGCCCGTGGTGGCGAGGGGGTGCCTGCGAGCCAAGAAGGGGAGTCAGGGAAGAGCATCGTCTCCCAGGGGTGTGGAGCCGGGCCTGGGACATGCAAGGGAGGAGCCCAAGAGGAAAGGGCGGGACGCGAAGGAGGGCAGGCTTTCCTGAATGGTACATTTCCTCCTTGTAGAGAGACCCAAAAGGACAGAAGAAGAAGATGAGAGAAACAAAAGAAACCCAATCCTTTCCAGAGAGAAGAGGGCAGCTTGGGGGTCAGAGGGCACCTCCAGCCCACCAACCCCGAAGCCCCCCACAACTTCACACACCACACCTGCCTCTCCTGGGCTAAAGGCCAGTTCTCATTTCAGAAGGAGAACTGGACATATTTTGTGTTTCATCTGAGGAACCTGCAGGTATGTGTTTCTTCTGGATGGCTCTGCCCTGGGCTCTCTTTTCCTATTTGAAATTTCTTTTCTCACCACCTCTTGCCTGGGGTTTGGGCTGCTTCACTCACTGTACCCCAAAGACACTGGGACTTAAGACTGACTTTAAAAACATGCTTTTTTTATTTTTAACTGATTGCAAAATACACACAAGCACAGAGCCAGGAAGAAGTAAAAAAACGCCCAGAATTCCACCACCAGAGATAAGGATGACTAACATGATAATCCACATGCTTAGTGGTTTTCCTTGGCATATACATACGACCTCTTTTCAATACATGATGTCTAAAGGAAGTTTCTTCCCAACCCTCCCCCTCCACCTCCTTTACTCATTTGCTCCAAATAAAGCGCGTGTGGAAGATTCATGAACTTACTGGAGAAAGAGAGAACCTGACTGCTTTAGAGAATGTTCTCTGTGATAAACATGAAGGAAGTGACCGTCTTATCATACGTTTCAGAGATCCTTTTATCATGTGACTTGTCAGATATGACTTATCAGATGGCCGTCGCTTCCTATGCTTCTGGGAGGTTTTTGTGAAAGGGTTCTTTCTTGTCTTGAACAACCATAGTAGGAAAATCAGATCCGTGGGAACAGTCCCGGAGGCTGAGGGATCTGGGAAGAACGTGCGGACAGGAGCTGAGTAAGGTGACTGAGGACAGGGGTTCCCGCTCGGTGAGTAGCAGGCAAGTTTCCAGACGGGCTCACAGGGCCTGCATCGGCTCCGCTTAGGACCCAGCGCAGCCTTGTAGCCCAGACACAACACTGCTTCTGGCAACTTCTTTGGTGCCCCTGCCCCTGCCTCCTGGGTGCTGGAGGTGTTTAAGTCCAAGTTACTGCTGCCGCCCTGTGGGTGGATGGGGGTGTCCCAGTATAGGGCTGCCAAGCACGGCTGCACTCCCGGGCACCCACGTCCTGCCCTGCTTGGCTCAAAGGGCAACAGGAGTTCCTCTCCACTTGGCAGAGGAGCTCTAGGTCCAACCTGGTCATCTGAAGTCTGAGAATTTGGAGGTGGGATTAGGAAGTCCTGGAACTTCAGTTGGCTCATCTAATTCCATGAGATTTCTTTAAAAAGACTAATAAATTTATTATCTCGACAAAACAAAGATTATTTTTCTTTGGACCCTTTGTTGATCCTTTATCCTCTTTAAGGAGACTTCAGAGCAGTGCTTCTCCAAGTGTGTCCCAGATGAGCAGGACCAACTTGTCAGAAGAGCACGTCAGGGCTCCCTCAGACCTGCTGAGTCTGAAAATCAGATGTGCTGCGTGGCCTGCAGTCTACAGCGAATTGCTAAGAGCTTTAGAAAACAAATGTGTGGATGCGACTAGGAGTGACCGAAAAGCAAGAAGCATTCTGATGGAGCTCCATTTGGGACAGACTTGGGAGGAAGACCTTGTTGACCCCTCTGTCCTCAGAGGCCCAAGCGCACAGTCAGAATACGATGGCCAAGGGAATTCCCTGGGGCCGCAGTGGTTAGGACTCAGCACTTCCACGGCAGGGGCCATGGGTTTGATCCCTGGTGGGGGAGCTAAGAGCCTGCAAGCTGTGTGGTGCAGCCAAAAATCAAAAAACAAAAAACGAAGAAATCCAATGGTCAGAGCGAGTGGCAGCCCTGAAATGCTCATCTCCCTGAACTCTCACCCCCTTCTCCCTCCCACCAAGCTCCCCACTCCTCTCCTGTTCCTCTCCTCCTGCCCTTACATTTGATTTTCTTGCCCTGGAGAATCTCCTGCACGATCAGCTCCCCCTCCAGGAAGTCAGCCCTGACCATCCCTTTGCCCAATGCCCACGACATTCTGTCTGAATCCTATTCTACTCTCTTGGAATTCTAGGAAAGGAGATCTGGGCTGGAGTACCCTTGTCACCCCGGCAATGGAGCCTGCCACAGAAAGGATGAACACAGCTGGGATGCAGGAGCAGCAGATAAGAAATCCTAGCAAAGAGTGTTAGTTAGACAGGACTTTGAGAGAAGGAGAATGAAAAAGCACAGAAATAAGTTAGCATCTAAATGCCAACATGACCGACCAAGATAAACTGGCCCTTGAGTTCCCAGTTTAAAGATCGATTGTCACATTAATGTTAAATTTTATTTAAATATGCCTGTTTCTTCACAGTGGGCATTCAATAAAATATCCTGATGGAATAGAATATGGCAGAAAAGAAGGAACGTTCAGTGAAGATGGTCATCGCTAAAGGTAAAACCAACTGCATCCATGCACATCTCTAAGACTTGTGTCCCTCCACGGGGGTCATCCCCCTGCTTCCTTCTGCCACCAGTGCAGGATGCTCCTTTGTGTAATTCAGGGGTCCCCAACCTCCATGGACTGAAACTACCGTCAGATCAGCAGTGGCAATAGATCAGAAATAAAGTGCACAATAAATGTAAAGAGCTTAAATCATCCCAAAACCATCTCTCCCCACTCCTCTCCTCACCACCCCATGGTCTACGGAAAAAGTATCTTCCACGAAATCTCTCCCTGGTGCCAAAAAGGTTGGGGACTCTGGTGTAATTAACATTGAGCCCTTTAATTTTCTGCCACTTGACCGTGTGCTGTTCAGCAACGTGAGTCTTCATTTCCCCAGCCTTCTCTGTCACTTTGATCTTTCATTTCAGGAATGGAACTGTTCAAAGGCAGCCTCTGAATCCTGCAAAGTTACAACAATTTTTCTTGTTTTAGGCTCTTCCTCAACCCCCTGCTTTGCGTTGATTGGCTGAATGCAGTTCAAAGCCACAACATTCAGGACATCTTGGGCAGACTGACGACAGGAGCTGAGAACCCAGAAAACTGTCCCATGCTTCCTGTCCAGCCCAGCTGCTGCTGCCCTTGATCCCAGGCTCTGTGACAAGCAGGGAAGCCCATGTGTAACCACAGCGTTTCAAACTGTAGCTCTGCACCAGATAGTGGGGATCAGAACCAGCGGTGCTTCTAAAGGCCCGTGGGCCCAGGGGGTGCACGGGAGCCTGCCTGACCTGGGGGACTCCTGCCTGAGCACTGGCAGGCGTGTGCCACTGACTTGTGACCTCACCTCCCTGGGCTCAGGGCCCCTCCCCTGTTGAATCCCCACCTCATAGGGTGGTGGTGAGAAAAGAGTTCTTGGCGAGTACTTGGCACAGTGACCAGTACAGAGGAACGTCCCAGTAAAACATAGGCTATAGCTGATCACACGGACCACAGCCTAACTCAGTGAAACTAAGTCATGCCCGCGGGGCAACCCAAGATGAGCGGGTCATGGTGGAGAGGTCTGACAGAATGTGGTCCACTGGAGAAAGGAATGGCAAACCACTTCAGTATTCTTGCCTTGAAAACCCCATGAACAGTGTGAAAAGGCAAAATGATAGGATACTGAAAGAGGAACTCCCTAGGTCAGTAGGTGCCCAATATGCTACTGGAGATGAGTGGAGAAATAATACAGAAAGAATGAAGGGATGGAGCCAAAGCAAAAACTACATCCAGTGATGGATGTGACTGGTGATAGAAGTAAGGTCCGATGCTGTAAAGAGCAATATTGCATAGGAACCTGGAATGCTAGGTCCATGAATCAAGGCAAATTGGAAGTGGTCAAACAGGAGATAGCAAGAGTGAATGTAGACATTCTAGGAATCAGCGAACTAAAATGGACTGGAATGGGTGAATTTAACTCAGATGACCATTATATCTACTACTGTGGGCAGGAATCCCTCAGAAGAAATGGAGTAGCCATCATAGTCAACAAAAGAGTCCGAAATGCAGTACTTGGATGCAATCTCAAAAATGACAGAATGATCTCTGTGACATTCTAGGAATCAGCGAACTAAAATGGACTGGAATGGGTGAATTTAACTCAGATGACCATTATATCTACTACTGTGGGCAGGAATCCCTCAGAAGAAATGGAGTAGCCATCATAGTCAACAAAAGAGTCCGAAATGCAGTACTTGGATGCAATCTCAAAAATGACAGAATGATCTCTGTTTGTTTCCAAGGCAAACCATTCAATATCACAGTAATCCAAGTCTATGCCCCAACCAGTAATGCTAAAAAAGCTAAAGTTGAACGGTTCTATGAAAACCTACAAGACCTTCTAGAACTAACACCCAAAAAAGATGCCCTTTTCATTATAGGGGACTGGAATGCAAAAGTAGAAAGTCAAGAAACACCTGGAGTAACAGGCAAATTTGGCCTTGGAGTACAGAATGAAGCAGGGCAAAGGCTAATAGAGTTTTGCCAAGAAAATGCACTAGTCATAGGATATACCCTCTTCCAACAACACAAGAGAAGACTCTACACATGGACATCACCAGATGGTCAACACCGAAATCAGATTGATTATAGTCTTTGCAACCAAAGATGGAGAAGCTCTATATAGTCAGCAAAAATAAGACCGGGAGCTGACTGTGGCTCAGATCATGAACTCCTTACTGCCAAATTCAGACTTAAATTGAAGAAAGTAAGGAAAACCACTGGACCATTCAGGTATGACCTAAATCAAATCCCTTATGATTATACAGTGGAAGTGAGAAATAGATTTAAGGGAGTAGATCTGATAGAGTGCCTGAAAAACTATGGATGGAAGTTTGTGACATTCTACAGGAGACAGGGATCAAGACTATCCCCATTGAAAAGAAATGCAAAAAAGCAAAATGGCTGTCTGAGGAGGCCTTACAAATAGCTGTGAAAAGAAGAAAAGCAAAAAGCAAAGGAGAAAAGGAAAGATATTTCCATTTGAATGCAGAGTTCCAAACAATAGCAAGGAGAGATAAGAAAGCCTTCCTCAGCAATCAATGCAAAGAAACAGAGGAAAACAATAGAATGGGAAAGACTAGAGATCTCTTCAAGAAAATTAGAGATACCAAGGGAACATTTCATGCAAAGATGGGCCAATAAAGGACAGAAATGGTATAGACCTAACAGAAGCAGAAGATATTAAGAGGAGGTGGCAAGAATACACGGAAGAACTGTACAAAAAAGATCTTCATGACCCAGATAATCACGATGGTGTGATCACTTCAGACATCCTAGAATGTGAAGTCAAGTGGGCCTTAGTAAGCATCACTATGAACAAAGCTAGTGGAGGTGATAGAATTCCAGTTGAGTTATTTCGAATCCTGAAAGATGATGCTGTGAAAGTGCTGCACTCAATATGCCAGCAAATCTGGAAAACTCAGCAGTGGCCACAGGAGTGGAAAAGGTCAGCTTTCATTCCATTCCCAAAGAAAAGCAATGCCAAAGAATGCTCAAACTACCGCACAATTGCACTCATCTCACATGGTAGTAAAGTCATGCTCAAAATTCTCCAAGCCAGACTTCAGCAATATGTGAATTGTAAACTTCAAGCTGGTTTTAGAAGAGGCAGAGGAACCAGAGATCAAATTGCCAACATCCACTGGATCATCCAAAAAGTAAGAGAGTTCCAGAAAAACATCTATTTCTGCTTTATTAACTACATCAAAGCCTTTGACTGTGTGGATCACAATAAACTGTGGAAAATTCTGAAAGAGATGGGAATACCAGACCACCTAACCTGCCTCTTGAGAAATCTGTATGCAGGTCAGGAAGCAACAGTTAGAACTGGAAATGAAACAACAGACTGGTTCCAAACAGGAAAAGGAGTGCATCAAGGCTGTATATTGTCACTCTGCTTATTTAACTTCTATGCAGAGTACATCATGAGAAATGCTGGGCTGAAAGAAGCACAAACTGGAATCAAGATTGCTGGGAGAAATATCAATAACCTCAGATATGCAGATAACACCACCCTTATGGCAGAAAATGAAGAGGAACTAAAAAGCCTCTTGATGAAAGTGAAAGAGGAAAGTTAAAAAGTTGGCTTAAAGCTCAATATTTAGAAAATGAAGATCATGGCATGTGGTCCCATCACTTCATGGGAAATAGATGGGGAACAGTGGGAAAAGTGTCAGACTTTATTTTTGGGGGCTCCAAAATCAGTGCAGATGGTGATTGCAGCCATGAAATGAAAAGTTGCTTACTCCTTGGAAGAAAAGTTATGACTGATATAGATAGCATATTCAAAAGCAGAGACATTTACTTTGCCAACAAGAGTCCATCTAGTCAAGGCTGTGGTTTTTCCAGTAGTCATGTATGGATGTGAGAGTTGGACTTTAAAGAAGGCTGAGTGCCACAGAATTGATGCTTTTGAACTGTGGTGTTGGAGAAGACTCTTGCGAGTCCCTTGGACTGCAAGGAGATCCAACCAGTCCATCCTAGAGGAGATCAGTCCTGGATGTTCATTGAAAGAACTGATGCTAAAGCTGAAACTCCAATACTTTGGCCACTTCATGTGAAGAGTTGACTCACAGGAAAAGACCCTGATGCTAGGAGGGATTGGGGGCAGGAGGAGAAGGGGACGACAGAGGATGAGATGGCTGGATGGCATCACCAACTCGTTGGACACGAATCTGAGTGAACTCCGGGAGTTGGTGATGGACAGGGAGGCCTGGCATGCTGCGATTCATAGGAAAAGACCCTGATGCTAGGAGGGATTGGGGGCAGGAGGAGAAGGGGACGACAGAGGATGAGATGGCTGGATGGCATCACCAACTCGTTGGACACGAATCTGAGTGAACTCCGGGAGTTGGTGATGGACAGGGAGGCCTGGCATGCTGCGATTCATGGGGTCACGAAGAGTCAGACATGGCTGAGCCACTGAAATGAACTGAATTGATAGCTAATAATGACGACGGTAACTGACATGTCCTGACTGCCTTCCGTCTGGGATCCTTGGTACCTGTTTGCTGTCTTTTTTGCTACTTACCTCTCTCTTACTGGCTGCTGTCAGATATGCTGAAGCCTGTTCACGAATACAGCAACCCTGCCAGGCATCATCTCATAGTGTAATCCCCTCACCTTTTCTTGAGGCCAGACTCTTCCTCTCTGTCCCCTCATATAGATCAGCCTGATGGCCAGATCCCTGTTTTTCAACAACTCAAAACAGAGATGATGTCTTTTAGCTCCTGCTGAATGAATGAATTAATGCAAAAAGTAACTCTGCCCAGCTCCACATTCTAACTCCTGCTGGGTCCCCGCTTGCTCTGTTCTCTGTCCCTTGGGCTCTGATTCCTCCAGGGAGAGGGGACCTCTTCTCTCCTGGTTGCCCATGTGCACCTCCCAGCTTTCCACTGGGACCCACACGCCCTCCGTTCTGGGAACAGTGGGAGCCAGGTAGCCAGACCGAGCTCAGTCATGGCAGAGGATCAATGCACACTCTCTGTCAGGCGTGGGGTGAGGCTGCACTGTTTAGAGCAGCGACCCGGAGCCTTTCCTTCTCCAGCTAACTTCACACAGAAGCCTTTGATTTTAAACATTATCAAACAATGTGCATTTAAGAGCACCAGATGTGTGTTCAGCATTTCACTAAAGGCTGAGGGTAAGAAAGATGGACTGTATTGTTGTGACTATCAAGAAGGTTTCCCTTACAATTTTAGAATAAAACATGCCTTCCTGCTCTCTACTTCACTGGTGACTGTAGCTCCCTTATACACTTGAATATCCTCTCAGAAAAAGCAAGGGGTCTAAGGACAGTGGAGTGGAGAGTGAGATCACAGCACACGTTGAGTCCTGGTTAGTAACATTTTCATATCAACTCAATAAACATGCTACAGCATTTTGGTACAGATAAACACAGAGGTACCAATTCAATATAGTTAAAACTAAATGCAATATTAATATAACTCTGACTTCCTTTCTCATTTGAAGAAAAATCTTTTCACCCTTCCATGCTGCATGGGCCATGTTCCAGGCCTTTCAACTTCCAAAGTGTTCATTGATGCAAGGAACAGAGATGCTGGAAAGCGACCTCCCAGGATGGCCAGGAAAGGACGCACGTGGGAATTAGAAAGACAGGACCTCCCAGTAGCTCAGGCGCAGCCACGCAGCCAAGACTTGCAGACGCTGGAAGGCAGCTCAGGACATGAAAGGGTCCAGCACAGCTCTTGAGACTGGGTCTTCTCGCCACTTACTCAGCAGGAGTTTCCTGATCCTTTGCCCTTACTGACAGCCCAACTCCGCCTCAGTGTCTGTTATTCCTGCCTTTCTCTTGAATTCCCATACCCTCTGGCCAGCAGAGCTGACACCTTGCATATTTTGTGTTTTTTCTTCATGCTAACTTGGGTTTTCCCTGGGCCTCTCAGTCCCAGCTATGTGATGTGCAGATGAATCTTTCCTGCTTCGGGTTCTGAGGCTGTGGGGCTCCTGGGCACAAAGCCTTTCTGGGTCCCTCCGTCTCTTGGTTACAGAAGATAGGCTACCTTCAGCCTCCGTGACCTTCCCTGAGTTCCAAAGGGCAGGTTCAAACAGTTGCTAATGAGGGAGGGAGGAGATGCATCCCCCCACCCCCCCGGCTGCGTGCGCCTGCCGTCTCCCGCCCTCGACGGCTGCCATGGCAACGGCGCTCGGGCCCCGCCCCCGGAGGGGTTTGTTTGCTCCCTGTGCAGCTGTTGCTTCTGCCTGGCGCGGCGGCGCGGGCCGCACTTCGTGCGCCTCGCTCCAGGTTTCCCCGCTTTTCCCCAGGCTGACTGGGGCTTGTATGCTCGCTGTCTCAGCGCGATTCGAGCCTGCTCGTGCGTGCAACTTGACACAAAAGGTCACTCCTAGAGCTTTCTAAGCACTTGGAGGGTTTGCATAGGAGCTGGAGATGCTACAAACTTACTATTTGTATGTCCTGGAAAAAGTTGTGTACAAGATTCCCATTGATTACCCCGTCCCCGGGACTTAAGTTTACTGAATCATTAAGAATTGCTTCAGAAGCTGCAACTTTCTTAGGTTTTGCTTGTTTTCTTTTTAGGCTGAAGGGGATGCTAAAGGAGATAAAGCCAAGGTGAAGGACGAAGTAAGTCTTTCTACTTTTGGAATCTCACAAAGCTTTGGGCTCCTTCAGTGGAGCCCAAACCATATCCTTAGTCCTGAATTTTTAAGTAGTTCGGCTGCCCTGTTTTAACTCTTTTTTTCTTTTTTTTTTAATAGCCACAGAGAAGATCTGCAAGGTTATCTGCTGTAAGTGTATCTGCCTCTAAACTTTCATGTTATTCCCTGAAACAAAAGCGCTAGAAAACAATTCCCTTTACTTCCCATGAATTAGTCTCTTGCCCATTGGAGTTTGCTCGTTGTGAAATTGTGTTGACTGTAGCCAAAGTGGGACACTTCTGAGTGTTGCTTGAGTGGGTTTCTGAAATAAGTTCTAATACAAAGCCCGCTGCAGACTTTACAAAGTTGGAGAAACTTCTGTGCCGGTGATTCTGTGGTTTGGTTGTGGATTGTTTTCTTTGGTCTACTGTACTAATGTTTTCTACTTTCCCTCTCTCCCCCAAATAAAAGAAACCTGCTCCTCCAAAGCCAGAGCCCAAGCCTAAAAAGCCCCTGCAAAGGTGAGCAAGATGGTGAGACAAACATTGCCTATAGGATTTATGCAAAAGTCTGAATAATTGTCTCATGTTGCTGACAGGGAGACCTGCTATAAACAAATTCTTTTGTTGACACAAAGTTGAGACTTGACAAAAGTTACTAGGGCTGGTCCTTAACCAAAACCTGTCTTGAGGTTACAGCAAATTCTGCACTTGGGTATTAAAACTCCCAAGTGTTTAAGCTGTTTTATTCTATTACTTGCACCTGACAGATTTTGTATATTGAAGACCACAATTTGGTTTTGTCTATGGGGGGGGGCTTTTGTCTTATATTTGATAAAGCAGACTGTATCCTGGTGATATGAAGTGAGAAACAGCTTTTTCTTTTTCCCCTCCCTCCCCTTTTTAGAAGGGAGAGAAGGTACCCAAAGGGAAAAAGGGGAAAGCTGATGCTGGCAAGGATGGGAATAACCCTGCAGAAAATGGAGATGCCAAAACAGACCAGGTACAACTGCTATTTTCACTTTCTTCAGGTCTGCTCTTTCAGTTACTGATCCCAGAAGCTCTTAATGGCCTTTTTCTTGCATCTGCATCACTCCCCAAGTGAGCCTTTTAATCCAGAGTTTGCTTGTGGTTTTTCCCCCCTGTGAATTTAATCCGGATTCCTGAAGTCTCTGCCATCCAGTGTATGGAGCTGTGATATGAGAGCCTTGTCCTTGGCTTAAGCATCCCACTCCTGCTACACTATGGTTGTCAAGCGGGGAGTAACCTCAGACCTTGACATGCTGATGTGTCTCCTTCCCCAGTTTCACAGTAAGATCCAGAGGAGAAGTGACTTAGTAAAGTTACCTACTAAGTCATTTTAAAAAGAAGTGCTGAGTCTCTAAGGTAGTTTCCAAGTCTGCTTATTGGATTCTTCTGTCCTTTTCTTTCAGGCACAGAAAGCTGAAGGTGCTGGAGATGCCAAGTGAAGTGTGTGCATTTTTGATAACTGTGTACTTCTGGTGACTGTACAGTTTGAAATACTATTTTTATCAAGTTTTATAAAAATGCAGAATTTTGTTTTACTTTTTTTTTTTTTTAAGCTATGTTGTTAGCACACAGAACACTTCTTTGTTGTTTTTTGGGGGAAGGGCACGTCACTAACAGAATGTCTCCGAAGCTGAATTGACGTGGGGGAAAAAATGCCTTTCCCGTCTAGTTTTGAGAGACTTCCTCTTGGTTCCCAGGAAGGAGAGATTCCTTGATGTTGACACACATTAGCCACCTTGGCACAAACGCCTTGTGGTGTGGGAAAACTAAAATTTAGTTTTTATGTCCTCTTCTCCCTCTCCACCTCGGCACAGACTTGACTCCCCTAAACCCAGAGACCTGTTGGAACCTGAACCCTGTGCCCCCCCAAAATTGATGACCAGTATGTCAGGCAATGTGGACTTTCTAGTGTCACCATTGAGATGGCGTCCTTCAAAAGAGCAGCAGTTCCTTTTTTTAGACTGTGGCTCCTCAGAGTGATACTTCTGCCATTTTCATTTCCATTTCCTGAAAGTCAGGGTCGGCTTGTGAAAAGTTGTTAAACAACATGCTAAATGTGAAATGTCAACCCTCACTCTAAACTTTCCCTGTTCAGAGCATCACATGAAGATTTCATTGGGTTTTATAGTGGCTTTCTGATTTTGGTAGTCCATTGAAAAAAGGGAGTTTGAAAGTTGTATACTGTTAACGATTGTCTGCCCATGTCCTGCCTGAAATACCATGATTGTTTATGAAAAGTATCTTTAATAAAGCTGGATACAGTTTGGCTTGGAATGCTGCTTTTAATCTTTTCCCAGGAGTGGGGGAGCCTGGTTTCTTCCAAGTCTCTTGGGACAGGATGCATTCTGGTGTGAGGTGTAGATGCTCTATGTGCAGCCGATCTTTACCGTCCATCTGTAGAACACAGTGCTGTGTGGAGTTGGGAAAGATCCCAGAAGCGGACTGCTGGCGAGGCTGGGAGCAGAGAAGTGGGTTCTGTACTTGGTTATACCTGAAGTGTATTTTTAAATGCAGGTATCGGTAGGTCTGAGGTTTTGGCCTGGTAGATGACAGTAAAAGAGCCTTTCCACTTCACCTGAATTTAAGGTCTCTGTAAAGTTAGCAAATTAATAGATAAAGCTATGTATTCCTTAAGTGAGAAGGAAGTGCTTTTGTGTCTACACAGTTGGCCATAGGATGTGTAAGGCAGATGGCACCCTGCTCTTGAAAAGTGATTATAAATTCTTGTCCTTGCTGGTGGAGTATTCTAGCTCCACAAACAAAGATGTTAGTGGGGACTTTACTCATTGCTTTAGCTTGAAGACCCTTCAGAGAAACCCTTTCTTTTAGGAAAATAGCAAGAATTTATCTGTTAGGAAATCAAACTTGAAATAAATTGACAGTTGAAATTTGAATTTGCTTCCACAAGTCATCTCTTACTTGAGGGGAGTTAACATATTGGGTTGGCCAAAAATTTGGAAGCACTTAGGGAAAAACAAACTTATTGGCCAGCCCAATAAGTTGGAGAGTAGTTTTTAAGAAAACCTCATGTGACTTTATCCCTTTAGTCAAAAAGGTAGAGCTTTCGTATCGGTTAAGGTCTTTGTTGGTAACTTTTCTGTTTATTATCTCTGACCTTCAGTTTTGAGACAATTGTGTAATATAGGTGTTAACACCCTTTTTACTAATGGGGAAATGAAGAAACTTGTTCAAGGTTATGTGTACATCTAAGGAGTAGCAAAGTCCTGGTTCAAACCCCTGACTTTAGTGAAAAATAATTTCAAAGTTCGACTTGTATTAGGGGGCACTATTTGGAGAAGATATACTTTGCCCACTTGGGCACTTTCAGGCATTTGCCTCCATTATTGCTGAAATAGTTCTAGGATCTTGGTTGGTAATTTTTATTCAGGGATGGTGTCATTTTCCAGAGTGGAGCCTGTTAACAACTGTTAAGAGTCGGGGTATGGCAACTTGTTATTGCACAGAAATTGCAGGATTTGAGAAAGCCACAGTTAAGGTTACCTTATCACTATTTGTTAAGAGTTTAGATTGTTGAGACCTGTGAGACATAGACCAGGCTAGGAGTTTGGCCACTTTCTGTCCTTTAATCTTTGGGTCAGTCCTATGTAGTTGTTATCCCTATTTTATAGTTAAGTGATTCAGAGGTGAAGTGCCTGGCTTAGATTATATTCAGTAATCATCTTTTTCTGTTACTTAGAAATTAGGATAAGGAAGGTGAGCTTGAATTTTTTCCTTCCTAGAAAAAAATTTACTGATTTGACTGACTGTGGAGCATGAGAGTGCCTGGGCTTACAAATCAAGGAAGTAAATGTGAAAACCTTGTAAGGACATTTAAGACAATTTTATAGCTTGATCAGTGGCAGTCCTGACCTGAACATCATATAAAAACATTCCCTTCCCTGTGCCCTGTCTCCAAGCCCAGTTGAGAAGAGTTGCCAGTAACCTGCCTTGGGCTGCTTTCTTGACTCTTTAAAAAAGAAAAAAAAAAAAAAAAATGGCTTAAACAGGAGGATTTGTGTCCCTAAGAAAACTGGCTTAGAGTGGTTCTAAGAACCCAGGTGGTTCTTTCCAGCTTTTCTGCCCTGAGAGTGGTCCACCCATCACCCTTCCCCAGTCAGCTGCTGCAGACCCCAGCTTCACACCATTGTTCAGAGGCAGAAGATGTTTTCTTTTTTTCTTAAGAATAATGAATTATTTTACAGATGTGCCTCAGTAGCTTGAGTCTGATTGGGCAAAAGTAGATCACCTGCTCACACTTAAGCCAGTCATGGCAAGAGGGATGGAACCACAGAATCTGTTGAAGATTCAGCCAGAATTACTGAAATTAAATAGGGTAGAGATGATAACAGAAGAACTGAGTGGATAAATCACCACTTCACTCCAGTCCTGTGATGTCTCCAAGCCTCACCTTGCCTGGCTTGCCTGCAGCATTTAATATTGCTGAGCACAGGCCCTCAACCTTATTTCAAGGTGAGAAAAAATTCACCCCGTAAATTTCATCATTTTAACGCATAGTTGAGTGGTTTTTAGAATATTCACAAGTTTATACCAGTTTCCACTATGGGAATATTTTTAGCACTCCAGAGAAACCTACCTTCTAGCAGTCATTCCCTGTTCCCCCTCCCACCAACCCTAGGCAAGTGCTAATCCCCATTGTCTTAATTTTTTGAATTAATTTTTATTGAAGTAGAGTTGTTCCACATTATCTTTAGCCAATCAAAGACATTCCATCTAAATGAAATCTTAGAATACCTAGTCTTGTGACTGGCTGCTTTCACTAAGCATGTTTTCAGAGTTTGTGCAAGTATTTCATTCCTCCTATTGCCAAGTGTCCGTCGGATGGATGATAAACCGTATTTTATCCATTGATGAGTTGGGCATTCAGGTTTCCACTTTTTGGCTATTAAGAATACTTAAAATATTGTATACAAGTTTTTTGTGTGGACATGTATTCAGATCTTTGGGGCATATACATAGAAGTGGAATTGCTGGGGCATATGGTATCTCTTATGTTTAACTTTTTGAGGAACCAACAGTTTTCCATAGCAGCCGTGCCATTTTACATTCGCACAAGTGATAAATGAGGGTTCCGTTTTCCCCACGTCCTCACCAACACGTATTTTTTGTTTTATTATAGGCCTCCTGGTGGGTGTGAAGTAATGTTTCACTGTGGTACTGATTTACATTTCCCTTACGACTCGGATGTTGAGCATCTTTTCACGTGCATTGGCCATTTGTATACCTTTTTTTTATTTTGGCCAAGGGCTCATGGGATCCTAGTTTCCCAACAGGGGTTGAATGTATGCCTCCTGCAATAGAAGCACAAGTGTTTTAACCACTGGAATGCCAGGAAATAAATTTATTTATTGAGAAATGTTTATTTAGATCCTTTGCCCATTTTTAATTCCATTATCTACTGTTGAGATGCAGGGGTTCTTTATATACTCTGCATACTAAGATTCTCATCAGATACATGATTTGCAAGGACTCCCATCCTATGGGATTATATTTTTTTGTCCTGTGACTATAGCAGTCTTTATATCTGAAATTCAAGAAGGAGATAGCTGTGTTCCAAAGCAGACACTAGGTCCAAAATATGAAGGTATTTTTTGAACTGCCACCTTTACTCCAAAGCCCAATCATCTCTCAGCATCCAAAGATTAAGGACATGGTCTGCTTAGCTCTATAATAGAGAGGCAAACTCTGCACCACTGACGCCACAGGACAGTTGCCTGTGAAACGACGTCTGCCGCAGGGCCCCAGCTTCGCTTTCTCACAGCTTGGCATCTTTGTCCGGGAGAGCGGTTGTCTGAGCATCCCTCTAGATTGTGCTCATGCTGTGCTGCCAAGGCTATGCTGGCAGGGCAAGAGCAGGCATAGCAACAGACTCCAAGAGGAGGGGCTTTCCAAAGCTGTAGTTCTGGCAGCAATGTCATAGTACTGAAGATTCTTTCTGGGGAAGACAGTTGACTGCCTTAACCTTTCCGTCCTTAACATATACTTTGTCACCACACAACACAATGGGGATGTTCTCACACTTGTACCAGATCTCTGTGCCAGTTAAGCACGTTCTTGTACATAACTCTCAATACAACATCCTGATGGCACACTGAGCCTTGGATATAATAGTCATCTCTCAGTCCACCAAATTTCTCCTAACCAACCGTATCACATATGTTGAATTTAATAGGTCCTCTGTTGGTATGGAGCTCAAGGAGATGGCCCTTAACACCCAAGGTGGTGGTGGTTTAGTTGCTAAGTCGTGTCAAAATCTTGTGACCCTATGGACAGGGGAGCCTGGCAGGCTACAGTCCATAGTAGGATTCTCCAGGCAAGAACACTGGAGTGGGTTGCCATTTCCAAGGGAGCTACATAATCTGAGTCACCAGTCAGATGTTTTACCAGTTTAGTTTTTTCTAGTACTATCACCAGCCAATACAAGCTACTTGGAACTGAACTTGGGGTTCTCCTTGGGCAGCCATCGTGGTGGTATTTCCGAAAGTGTCTCCATGCCTATCTGACTGAGGGGTGGGTTTTATTATTTAATAGTGTGTTTTGATTGATTGTAATAAATCCATTGCCTAGTTCAAGGTCATAAATATTTATATTAACGTTTCTCTAAAAGTTTTAAATAATTTTAGTTCTTAAATTTAGCTGTGAACCATTTGAGTTAGTTTTTTGTATGTTGTGAGATATAAGCATTTCCTCCTTTTAAAAGCTGCTCTAGACCTCTTCTGGGCCTTCCCATTGTCTAAGACACTGTTTATCCAACTCTTTGCGTTATGACCAGACTCCTTTGAGATCCTGTTTTCTACAGTTTCTCCTAGTGATGTCATCCAGTGGCTCCCGTTTTCATCTTCCACATCTTGGAGTTTAGTGTTCCACCATTGCACAGATTCTCCTGTTCGATCCCATCCAGACATACCATGGACACTGCATGTTAAGCATGACCCACATGGAGTTCATCTTGCTCACAAACTGACCTCCCTGGCTGGTCTCGGTTCTGGTAAAAGCACCATACCCATTCCATCCCTCCAACACCTGAAGTTTAGCCCAGATAACCCTGCTCCCTCTCCATCATCACACATTTCCAGTAAGTGCTGAAATCATGGAGACCTTTGGGAAAATTTTTTTTCATGAAAAATTTTAAATGTGCAAAAGTAAAATAATGTAACAAACCCCAGTGTACCTATCACGTTGTACAGCTGCTAAGTCTTGTCCAACTCTGCCACCTCTTGGACTGTGGCATGTCAGACTTCCTTGTCCTTCACCATCTCTCAGAGTTTGCTCAAACTCATGTGCATTGAGTCATTGATGCCATCCAACCATCTAATCATCTGGTGCCCCCTTCTGCCCTCAAATCTTTCCCACCATCAGGGTCTTTTCCAGTGCGCTGGCTCTTTGCATCGGGTAGCCAAAGTACTTGAGCTTCAGCACCAGTCCTTCCAATGAATATTCAGGACTGTTTTCCTTGAGGATTGACTGGTTTGATTTTCTTGCTGTCCAAGGGACTCTCAAGAGTCTTCTATAGCCTCCATAGTTCAAAAGCATCAATTCTTCGGTGCTCAGCTTCTCTTTATGATCCAACTCTCACATCTGTACATGACTATTGGGAAAACCATAGCTTTGGCATACAGACCTTTGTTGACAAAATAATGTCTCTGCTTTTTAATACACTGTCTAGGTTTGTCATAGCTTTTCTTCCAAGGAGCGAGTGTCTTAATTTCATGGCTGCAATCATCTGCAGTGATTTTTTTAGCCCAGAAACATGACGTGTCACTGTTCCCATTGTTTCCTCATCTATTTGCCATGAAGTGATGGGACTGGATGCCATGATCTTAGTTATTTGAAGGTTGAGTTTTAAGCCAGCTTTTTTACTCTGAATTTCTGAGGCTCTTTAGTTCTTCACTTTCTGCCATAGGGGTGGTGTCATCTGCATATCTGAGGTTATTGATATTTCCCCTGGCAACCTTGATTCCAGCTTGTGCTTCATCCAGCCCGGCATTTCACATGGTGTACTCTGCATATAAGTTAAATAAGCAGGGTGACAATATACAGCCTTGATGAACTCCTTTCTCAATTTGGAACCAGTCTGTTGTTCCATGTCCAGTTCTAACTGTTGCTTCTTGACCTGCACACATTTCTCAGGAGGCAAGTCAGGTGGTCTGGTATTCCCATCTCTCAGAATTTTCCAGTTTGTTGTGATCACACAGTCAAAGGCTTTAGCATAGTCAATTTCTCTTGCTTTTTCTATGATCCAATGGATGTTGGCAATTTGAGCTCTGATTCTTCTGCTTTTTTCTAAATTCAGCTTGTATATCTGGAAGTTCTCAGTTCATATACTGTTGAAACCTAGCTTGAAGGATTTTAAGTATTACCTTGCTAGCATATGAAATGAGTACAACTGAGTGGTAGTTTGTGCATTCTATGGCATTGCCTTTCTTTGGGATTGGAATGAAAACTGACCTTTTCCAGTCCTGTGGCCACTGCTGAATTTTCCAAATTTGCTGGCATATTGAATGCAGCACTTTAACAGCATCGTTTTTAGAATTTGAAATGGCTCAGCTGGAATTGCATCACCTCCAACACCTTTGTAGTAAGCTTCCTTTGACCCACTTGACTTCACACTCCAGGATGTCTGGTTCTTAAGTATTGATGACACCATTGTGGTTATCTAGGTCATTAAGACCTTTTTTTATACAGTTCTTCTGCATATTCTTGCCACTTCTTATATCTTCTGTTTCTGCTAGGTCCATACCATTTCTGTCCTTTATTGAGCCCATCTTTGCATGAAATGTTCCCTTGGTATCCCTAATTTTCTTCAAGAGATCCCTAGTCTTTCCCATTCTATTGTTTTCCTTTGTTTTCTTTGCATTGTTCACTTAATAAGTGAAAAGAAATACCTGTCACATAGCTTCAGTAGTTATCAGCTCATACATGGCCAGTCTTGATTTAATATGACTTGTCTACTTATTCCTCCTAACCATACATAGCCTGACATAGTATTTCATCCATAAATACTTCAGTATATATGGATATGAATTTTTTCAGATACACAATCATAATATCAGCATATCAAAAACATTAGTTCCTTAATGTTATGAAATACTGAAGTTCTCAAATTTCTATGTCTTTATTTTTCAGTAATTTGTTTATTTGAAAATCCAAACAGGGTTTTATATTAAAGTTGGCATATTCCTTGAAGTCTTTTTGAGCTGGCAGATTCCTCTCAATCTCTTTCCCATTCTGGCTTTTGCTAAGGTGTCATTTAACAGGCTGCTTTACCCTTTGTATTTCCTGTTAGTTAGGAATAAACCTGGAAGTGTGAGTGAATTCAGATTTAATGGCAAGAAAACCTCACAGATAGTGTTGTGTGTGTTCATCAAAGATGCGTCATGTCTGATTATCTCTTTTTCTGTGTTGCAGCCATTGAAGCGCAATGCTTAGATCTGTTAATTTATCCAAGTTTGCAAAATGGTGCTACTGTCTTTTTACCATTCCTTTCCCTTATAATACCTGGAATACCACTATGAACGGAAACTTGTCTACATTACCGTCCATATTGGAAAGAGGGAAAGTGTCCAGATTTTTTGCCAGTTTCCTAAATAATGAGTTGGTTTACTGGCACCCTCCAAAAGTGACCAGTAGGCTAGTTTTTTTTTATTTTTAGTATATAGTTACTGGATTAAATTTTATGTGTTTCAGTTCATTGCAGTTATTAAACATCAGCGATGCTTCAGTTGTCCTTAATTTTGTCCAGTGGCCGTCTCTTGAAGTTGGCCCCCAAGTCCTCTTGATACAGCCCTTTTGATAGTAATATTTGGTAACTTCTTTGCTATCTAGTATGATAAGATGTTCCAAACATATCTTGTTCATTTTCTGCTCCAGACCTGAAGTCAGTTATTTTTAGGGGAATAGAACAACAAAATCCATCGTTCTTTTTAGTGATGAGAGGTAAATCTAGGCTCTAGAAGGCCCATTGCTGCTATTTTGGTCATTGTTTCTAGGCCTTTTTAGGGCACAAAGCCAGGATACATATTTTAAGATAAAACACATAGATATTTCCTGTTCAAATTCAAGACTTGAGTATTTTGTTTTTAATACTTATGTATTTGGCTGTACCCAGTCTTATTTGCAGCGTGTGTGATCTTTGATCTTCATTGTTTCGGCATGCAGGATCTTCAGCTGCAGCATGTGGGATCTAGTTCCCGGACCAGCGACTCAACCCATGCCCACAGCAGTGGGAGTGTGGAATCCTCACCACTGGGCCACCAGGGAAGTCCCTCATTTAAGTTTACTTATGTAAAATAATTATGTAGTTCCAGGTCTAATCGTTAAAACAAGTCTAATTCAGACAAGTCTAATTTCTGTTCCTGTATCATCCTCTGGCTTCCCAAGTGGCTCAGTGGTAAAAGAATGCACCTGCCAATGCAGGAGACATCAGTTCTGTCCCTGGGTTGGGAAGATCCCCTGGAGAAGAGAATGGCAACCCACTCCAGTATTCTTGCCTGGGAAATCACATGGACAGAGGAGCCTGGAGGCTACAGTCTGTGGGGTCGCGAAAGAGTCGGACACGACTGAATGACTAAACAGCCACCGCCAATCGTCCTCTACCTTATGCCTTGCTTCCCATTGAGGGACTTTTTAATTTTTTTCCTTAAAAGATGTTTTTTCAACAGATAAATAATGTTATAGCCCCCTTATATGAAGGTAACATATATTTCTCTGCTTATTCACTTAATGCAGTCTGGAGATGTGTAGTGCTCCTTTTACAGTACGGTTTTGTGTTATATTTATGTGTATTTCAGGTCTTTTGTATGTAGTTCTTACGTGGTGTATTTTTTATCTTTTAGATATTTTTTTTAAAAATTTAGCTGCTTTTGGTATTTAAAGAGGTGTGTGTGTTTGCTCAGTGGTAATGAGTAATTAGCACTGCTTTATAGTAAATACCATTACTTTATAGTAATGCCTTTATGTGATAAACTTAGTCTCTTCCAACCCCAAACTCCCAATTCATGACCTTTCTTACTTTTCCCCAGCAGTCACCACTTCTCTCTGCCTCCATCTCCCTTCTCACACCTTAGGTTCCACTGTCCGGCACTGAAGCCACACTCCCGCTCCCTTCTCCCGCCTCCATCACTCTCACCACGCACTTAGCCAGCGTGCGCACATAAGCAGCAGAACATTGCAGAGAACGCCTGCCACCATGCAGCCAGAATCACTCGACAGTTAGACCACATTTCAGATGGCGCCCAGACACTGCCAACCTCCCTCTTACATTTCTCTGAAAGACTCGGCTTTCCTCTCTCAGTCTCTTCCATACCGTCCCCTCCTCACCCATCTGCAGCACCCTGTCTCCTCCTCATTGGTCACTTCCATTCAGACTTCATAGTCATGGAAGATACAGTTGAGAGGAGCCCCCTGTCTTCCTGCCACCTGCATATCCCCCAAAGGTGGGGAACACCTCTCTTCTTGAGTCCAAGCCTTTGACTTGGTGTCCAGATCCATCCCTCTCAGCTCCTCTGAGACTAAACCCACACAGGTGTCCCCTTTCTCTCCTGCCTTATCCATTTCTCCTCCCCTGGATTGTTCCTGCCTGCAAGCACACCAGACCTCAAGAGCATCCTCCCTTGGCCCTCTGGAGTCACCACCCCATTTTTCTGCTCCCCTTTACGGCAGAACTACTCAAGGAACTTGTCTGTTTTTTCCATCACCACTCCTCTTCCCCTAGTCTCTCCTCAGCCCACTCTAACAAGGAGGCTTTGCCTCTCCCCAACCTGTTAAGCCACAGTGGTGTACATCTTGCCAAAGTAAAAAATTCTGCCTCATCTCCTTTTTGCTCTCAACCAACCTCTTTTCTTCGATGTTGACAACCAGTATTGTATTCTGACTTTACCATCTACCTGTGTGAGTGCTCAGTTGTGTCTGACTCTTTGTGACCCTGTGGGGTGAAGCCTTCCAGGCTCCTCTGTCTATGGAATTTTCCAGGCAAGAATACTGGAGTCGGTTTTCTACTCCAAGGGATCTTCCCAACCCAGGGATCGAACCCGCATCTTCTGCGTCTCCTGCGTTGGCAGGTGGATTTGTTACCACTGAGCCACCTGGGAAGCCCACCATCTATATGACAGTGACTCAAATTCCTATCTCCAAACAGAACTTCTCCCCTCAAATCCAGACTTAGGCCACTTAATAGACTTCACCAATCTAACAAAAATTTACTAATTTTTGTAACAAAGTATCTTTTCCCTTAAGCTTTCCCCATCTAAGTAAACAGCACCATCATCCACCAAAACCTTGATTTCTCTCTTTGCCCGCCCATCACTCCATTCACAATCAATCCATCAATAAATTCTTTTGGTCCGATTTGAAAAATCTATTTTGGACCCAACCAGTTTGCAGTGTCCTAACTGCAGAGGACACAGAGTCTATGAGATCCCTCAGACTCCTCAGTAGCCTCTGCAGCTCTCATTTGGATCCCCCCACCCTGCCCCACACCCAGTCACCCCTGCTCTTTCAGACTTGCATGAAAGACCACTCTTGGGCCATGAGATCTGACTTCCTAAAAGGCAGCCCAATGGCTGGTTGATTTGGTCCAGAACTGTGGAGACATTAGCTCCCCAGAAACATGGGGGACGGGAGATGAATGGCGAGGGAGCTGTGCTAGTGAACGCCTCTGCCTCCAAGTTTCCTCCTTTCAGCCCTTCCAGAAAAGTCTCTTGTGCCAAGTAAATACAGCCTCGAATGGCCTGCTGTGTCTCTGCAGATTGTTGGGAAACAGTAGCCAGTGTGTCAGGCATCCCATCTCATGACTCTGCATCTTTCCCCTTCCTCACCCTTGTCACTCTGAGCTGGCTTAGATGTGTAAAGAAGTTGTTTTAGTCACTAAATCATGTCTGACTCTTTTGCAACCCCCTGGACTGAAAAACATCTGCTTCACTGACTACGCTAACGTTGATGATGGTGTGGATCACACCAAACTATGGAAAATTCTTAAAGAGATGGAAATACCAGACCACCTTACCTGTCTCCTGAGAAACCTGTATATGGGTCAAGAAGCAACAGTTAGAACCGGACATGGAAAAACTAACTGGTTCAAAATTGGGAAAGGAGTATGTCAAGGCTGTCTATTGTCGCCCTGCTTGTTTAACATATGCAGAGTACATCATGGGAAATGCTAGGCTGGATGAAGCACAAGCTGGAATCAAGATTGCTGAGAGAAACATCAGCAACCTCAGATATGCAGGTGATACAACTATAATGGCAGAAAGCAAAGAGGAACTTGATGAGGGTGAAAGAAGAGAGTGAAAAAGCTGGCTTAAAATAGAAGGAGGAAAAGTAGAAGCAGTGACAGATTTTATTTTCTTAGGCTCTGATATCACTGAGGATGGTGACTGCAGAGTGAAATTAAAAGATGCTAGCTCCTTAGAAGGAAAGCTATGACAAACCTAGACAGCATATTAAAAAGCAGAGACATCACTTTGCCGACAAAGGTCCCGTGGCCACTGCTGAGTTTTCCAAATTTGCTGGCATATTGAGTGCAGCACTTTCACAGCATCATCTTTTAGGATTTGAAATAGCTCAACTGGAATTCCATCACCTCCACCAGCTTTGTTCATAATGATGCTTCCTAAGGCCCACTTGACTTCACATTCCAGGATGTCTGGCTCTAGGTGAGTGATCACACCATTGTGGTTGTCTGGGTCATGAAGATCTTTTTTGTGTATGCTCAGTCCAACTCTTTGGGACCCATGGACTGTAACCACCAGGCTCCTCTGTCCTGAAATTATCCAGGCAAGAATAGTGGAGTGTGTTGCCATTTGCTACCCCGTGGGAATTTTCCCAACCCAGGGATCAAACCCACGTCTCTCGAGTGTCCTATGTTGGGAGGTGGATTCTTTACCACTGAGCCACTTGGGAAGCTTAGCTGATTCTATAGGTTGTTTCATTTCATCCTCACCCTAATGTGAAGTGGGAATTAGTTTCTCTACTGTACAGGTGAAGAAACTGGGTCTTGAGGAGGTTGAGGCTGCATGAGTTCACACGTGCTGTAGTGGCATAACCAGGAGTGCAGCACAGGCCCATCCGGCTCCAGCGACCCTTCTGCCCAAACTGTGGCTCTGTTCTGCAAGCTGGCTCAGACTGCATTCAGTTTGCAGTGTGAATGAACGAATTGGGCTTGGAAATGTGGAGTAAACTATCCTCCTGGACTGAGCCCTAGATGGGACAGCTGAAGCATTATTGATGGACCATGGCAGAAACATCCCTTTCATTTTCTCACAAAAATGTAAGAGGTAGAGGATGTTTTTCTCAGTTATTCAAAAACTAATGGCCATTCACAAGAATGGCCCTGGCATTCTTCAAGACCACAGGAAGAACTGAACAGAAGGGACAGGTAAATTACCTTCTAGGAAGTCTGGGTCTTCCTTTACACTTAAAAGAACCAGAAAGAACCCCAGGGATCACTGTCTGCTCTTAATGATGCAAATGGGAAATAACTCTGCATCAACTCTGCATCCCTACCAAGCCCTCACTATAAACCTGGTACTCTTCTAAATGCTTTGAATTATTCCATTCTCACAACAATCTAGTAACATCACTGTTCCCATTTTACAGATGGGAGAATTGAGGCACAGGAAATTTAAGTAACTTGCCCAAAATCACATAGTTGGCAAGTGACTAAACCTGAGTTGAAAGCTGCCTTAGAAACCTCTACACTATTCCTAGTCCCCAGGAGTTCTCCCTGGGCCACACTGACAGCAGAGTGAAGACTCGAATCTGTACCTCCTTCACTCGCCGCCAGTCCCAGCCCTTAAAGCTGCCAACTCTCACCGCACCACCTACTGTTTTCTATCACTGAACCTTTGAAGGTACCAGCTTCCCTACTGGTACCATACCCCACAAAGTCTCCAGTAACACTGTCTCTTTCTGGGGCCACCAAACAGAAATGGCCCTGGGAACCCCATCTCCTATGGAGATGTACTTTTTTTTTTTTACGAATTTTCATTTATTTTTGGCTATGCTGGATCTCTGCTGCTGCCCAGGCTGTCTTCTAGTTGCAGTGCGAGGGCACCACACTCTAGTTGCGGTCCCCGAGCTTCTCGTTGCGGTGCAGAGCGTGAGGGCTAGCGTGTGCAGACTTCAGTAGGTGCAGCACGTGGGCTCAGCAGTTGCGAGTCCCAGGCTGTACAGCACGGGCTCAGTAGTGCCCATGGGCTTAGTTGCTCCTTGGCATGTGGGCTGTTCCCCAGTCAGGGGTCGAACCTGTTATCTCCTGTCTTGGCAGGTGGCTTCTTTACCACTGAGCCACCAGGGGAGCCCCTATCCACTACATTTAACAGAAAAAACTTCAGCCCCTCTCACTTCCTTTACCAAAGCTGGAGGTTTAGTCAAGCAAAGACTAGTTTCTCGAATATTTTTGTTCTTACTAATATCACTTTGTGGGACTTCCCTGGTGTTCCATTGGTGCTCCCAATGCAGGGGACCGGGGTTCAATCCTTGGTCAAGGAGCTAGGTCTCTTCTGCCGTAACTAAGACCCAGTGCAGCCAAACAAGTACATAAAAATCACTTTGTGCCGAATATGACATCCATTATCTCATTTAATCCTCATGACAATATTTTACAAAAAGGAGACTGAAGCACCGAACCATTCATGAGTTGTCCGAACTACTGCTGTCCGTGCTGGGAGAAGGCCATGTCCACGGGGCCAGAGGGCGCTTCTCCCATGTTCCCGGCGCAGTCCCACTCCAGACACACCTGGGCCCGCAGCAGGCACCACCGCTCAGCAAGGGCACCATGTCCACTCCCGCGCAGGGGCCCAGACCCCTCACGGTCCCTGGGCCCAAGAGGAACCTTTGGGGCCACTCTAACCTTTGGCTGTTCTGGAGCTGGGGTAACATGGTGGGGCCCTGACAGGGTCTGTGCGGGAAGGGGCCAGCCAGAGGCTTGACGTTTCCCCAGAGAGTTTTAGTGACTGAGGACACAATGGTCACTGCTGGGCAGTGAGTCAATACTGACTTCTGTTTCTTATTCTTCCTTGCCTGCCCATATGCTTAAAATTTTCCACACTGTCCATGTATTCCTTGAATGAGCTGGGAGGGAAGTGTTTGGGTGGGGGTAGTGTTTGCCTTCTAAACACAAATGTTCTGCCTGCTCACTATAAAAATGTTAAACAATTTAAGGATTAGAAAAGAGTAAACGTGAAAATCCCTGTCACCTCTCCAGATCTTCTCACCTCCCAGAGGCAGCCACAGCCATGCTGGTGTGGAGCCCTTGAGCCACAAGAAAGGCCCGAGGGGAAAGAGGTGAGCCCAAATGTGTCCAGTCTCCAGCCTCCTCAGTCCCCTCGGCTCTGCCCCTGCGGTCTCTTTGTTCCAACCCAAATGAGAAGCTCAGCCCCTTTCTGGAATCTACCCTGAAACTCATGTGTCCTGAGTGTTGGTCAGCCAAGTGGACTTCACAAAGGGTTTGGAAGTTCCTTGAAGGGTTTACATGGTACCCCACACAGCAAATAATTTTAAGCAGCATCTCTGTGATGGGTTCAAAGTCCTTTCACCCACCTCTGCCAATAAGAAGCGCCCTGTGGTTCTTTGCCCCATACATCCCACCATTTTGCCCTTTGCCCATCCTTCCCCGACTCGGGAAATTAAAATTCTCCTCCCTCTTCTCCCCAAGCAGTTCAGCTCCCCTGCTCCTCATGGAGCCAACACAAAGGCCTTCCGTGGTCCTGGGCCCGCCCTCCACGGCAGGCATGTGTGGTTGTACATTTCATTTTTCCCTTCTCTTCTCGTGGATTGGAGTTGGCGATCTCATCAGGAGGCTTCTGCTTAATGTGGGTTACACGCTTAACATATATAAATAGTTCGGGGGTGGGGTTTTCATTTGTTTGCACAAGTGAAATCTTGTACTCAGTGCTCGGCAACAGGCTGGTTTCACTCAGCCTAAAGGACAGACGTCTTCCAGGTCACCAGTAATAGTGGCTGAACTTCTTAAGAACGTAGCTTGTGCTGGGCACTTTATATCTGCGCTGTCCCAACCTGATCGCCACTAGCCACACATGGTTCCTCAGCTCTTGAAATGTGGCTGGTGCTACCGAGGAAGAAAGGTTACCTTTTTATTTAATTTTAATTAAAGTTTTAAAATTCATTTATTTGGCTGCACCAGGTCTTAGCTGCAGCATGTACGATTTAGTTCCCTGACCAGGGATTAAACCTAGGCCCCCAGCATTGGGAGTGGGGAATCTTTGCCTCTGGACCACCAGGGAAGTCCCTAATTTTAATTCAATTTAAAAATAAAAATATTTGTCTGCTAAATACAACTTTATTTTTTGGTAAGACTGTTTTATTTTATTACATTGCTTAAGATGTATAGCTGAAATGTGCTATAGGTATAAAATATACACCAGATTTGGAAGACTTAGAGAAAAAGTGAAAAGTAGCTCAATAATTTTTATATTTACTTCATGTTACAATATTTTGGATATATTAACATACATATTATTAAAATTAATTCTACCTGCTTCTTTTTACTTTTTTAACATGGCTACTAGAAATCTTAATAATGTAGGTTGTATTACTTTTCTGTTAGCACTGCTTTATACATTACCTCATTATTCCACAGACTTGTTCAACAAATGTTTATTGAATAGCTGCTTTGTGCCAGCACTAGGCTTAACACTGAAGATATAGCAATGACTGAAACAGATCAAAATCCTGCCCTTAAAGAGTTTCCATTCTAGGTTCCAATTTTTTTTACAATAACTGTATGTTGTTAGCCCATCTACAAAATTAGATGAGGAAACAGAGACACACAAAAGTTAAATAATTTTCCCAAAGTCACAGAACTAATGAATGTTGAGCTGGGATTTGTATTCCAGCATTCCAAGTCCACTGAGGTTAGGTTTTGTATTGTATAGTATTAATGTATTAAAATTTATCCAACCAGGCCTTTACTGTTGGATGCTATACAGGAAAACAGTAAATGTTATGAGAACAGGTAAACTGTGATTGAGGGCAAATATAGACGTTGAAAAGAGACAAGCTTCAGGTCTAAGGTCATAAGCAGGGCCAGGGATAAGACAATAAGGGACATGTTCAGAAAAGATGCTCAACATCACTAGTTATTCAAGAAATACAAATCAAAACTATTGATACAACGAAATATCTGACCTCACACTGGTCAGAATAACCATCATTAAAAATTCTACAAGTAAATTCTGGAGAGCATGTGGAAAAAAGGAAACCCTCACACACTGTTGGTGGGAATGTGAATTGGTTCAGCAACTATGGAAAAGAGTATGGAGGGTCCTCAAAAAACTAAAAATAGAATTACCATATGATCCAGTAATCCCACTCCTGGGCATATATCCAGACAAAACTCCCAACTCAAACAGATCCACGCGCCCTGTGTTCATGTGCTTCATGCTGTGCTTAGTCGCTCAGTTGTGTCCGACTCTTTGCAACACTGTGGACTGCAGCCCGCCAGGCTCCTCTGTCCATGGGGATTCTCCAGGCAAGAATACTGGAGTGGGTTGTCGTGCCCTCCTCCAGGGGATCTTCCCAACCTAGGGATCGAACCCAGGTGTCCCACATTGCAGGCAGATTCTTTTACCATCTGAGCCGTCAGGGAAACCCAAGAATACTAGAGTGGGTAGTCTTTCTCTTCTTGAGGGGATCTTCCTGACCCAGGAACTGAACCTTGGTCTCCTGCACTGCAGGTGGATTCTGTACCAGCTGAGCTACCAGGGAAGCCCCCTATGTTCACAGCAGCACTATTCACAACAGCTGAAACATGGAAACAACCTAAGTGTCCGTCAGAGGTGGGTGGATACAGATGCGTGAGATGCATGTATCAGTTCAGTTCAGTCACGCAGTCTGTCCCACCCTTTGTGACCCCATGACTGCAGCACGCCAGGCCTTCCTACCCATCACCAACTCCCAGCGTTTACTCAACCTCACGTCCATTGGGTCGGTAATGCCATCCAACTGTCTCATCCTCCGTCATCCCCTTCCCCTCCCGCCTTCAATCTTTCCCAGCATCAGGGTCTTTTCCAATGAGTCAGCTCTTTGCATCAGGTGGCCAAAGTATTGGCATTTCAGCTTCAACATCAGTCCTTCCAATGAATATTCAGGGCCGAATTTCCATAGTTTATTGTGATCCACAAGTCAAAGGCTTTGGCATAGTCAATAAAGCAGAAATAGATGTTTTTCTAGAACTCTCTTGCTTTTTCAATGATCCAGTGGATGTTGGCAATTTGATCTCTGGTTCCTCTGTCTTTTCTAAAACCAGCTTGAACATCTGGAAGTTCTCGGTTCACGTATTGCTGAAGCCTGGCTTGGAGATTTTTGAGCATTACTTTGCAAGTGTGTGAGATGAGTGCAATTGTGTGGTAGTTTGAGCATTCTTTGGCATTGCTTTTCTTTGGAATTGGAATTAAAACTGACCTTTTCCAGTCCTGTGACCACTGCTGAGTTTTCCAAATTTGTTGGCATATTGATCACTGAGGAAGGCTTTCTCCTTGCTATTCTTTGGAACTCTGTATTCAAATGGGTATATCTTTCCTTTTCACCTTTGCCTTTCACTTCTCTTCTTTTCATAGTTATTTGTAAGGCCTCCTCAGACAACCATTTTGCCTTTTTGCATTTCTTTTTCTTGGGGATGGTCTTGATGCCTGCCTCCTGTACAATGTCCAATGTCCTCCGTCCATAGTTCTTCAGGCACTCTGTTTATCAGATCTAACCCCTTGAATCTATTTCTCACTTCCACTGTATAATCATGTCCAAGATCCTGGACACTGATTAATGTATTTCAAGCCCAAGTACCCTGCCTGTGGCTTTGGCCTGACTCTTCAGTCACTCACCCAGGCTCGGAACCTCAGAGACCTTTTAAAAATGTGTTATTTATTCATTTTGGCTTTGCTGGGTGTTCATTGCGGTGTGCGGGCTTTCTCTAGCTGTGGTGAGCGGGGGTCACTCTCAGCGGCCATGCAGGGGCTTACCCTTCGTGTGGCCTCTCTTGTTGCAGGGCGTGGGCTCCAGGCACACGGGCTTCAGGAGTTGCGCCATGCAGGCTCCACAGTTGTGGCGCATGAGCTTAGTTGTTCCATGGCATGCGGCATTTTAGTGCATTGGTGGGCGAATTCTTAACCACTGGACCAACCAGGGAAGTCTTAGAACCTTAGAAACCCTTGAACCACTCCCCTCCTCTTAGCCATGTCTACCTCAGCTTTCAAACTCCATCTCCAGGGCATCCTCCTCCAGGAAGTTTTCCCTGACACCCTCACCAGCCTAGTTCAGTGCTTATCTCACCAAGCCTGGAGTTATAGACATTCACGTGCACGTGAGTCTGCAGAGCTCAGGGGCAAGGCCAGGCCCGGCACCGAACAAAGGCCCGGGGCTGGTTTCGTTCAGCCAGAGCCCAGCAGGCCCTGAGACTGGACTCCTCTCTCAGGACTTCCGTCCCTCGCCTGCACTCCAGCTGTGCACGCCCCCTCCCAGGTCACTCCACACCTCCTCTGTGGTCTCTCCATCAACCTCCTCCAACCCACCGCCTCTCTGAGATACCTACCTTCATTTAGGTTCCTTCAACCATTACAAATAGCAAAGACTATAGGTAACATTGGAGAAGGCAATGGCAGCCCACTCCAGTACTCTTGCCTGGAAAATCTCATGGGTGGAGCAGCCTGGTGGGCTGCAGTCCATGGGGTCGCTAAGAGTCGGACACGACTGAGCGACTTCACTTTCACTTCTCACTTTCATGCATTGGAGAAGGAAATGGCAACCCACTCCAGTGTTCTTGCCTGGAGAATTCCAGGGACAGGGGAGCCTGGTGGGCTGCCGTCTATGGGGTCGCACAGACTCGGACACGACTGAAGTGACTTAGCAGCAGCAGCAGCAGCATAGGTAACATCACTGCAATGATATGTGAAAGTTGCCAAATATACAGTAGATGGTAAAAATATATAATATACAACATATACTTATATACAATAGATGGTAACAGTTTTCATGGCAGGGGAAATTGAAACGATGCATGCTGACAGATGTTAACTAAACTTATTGTGGTAATCAATTCCCAATATATACAAACATTGAGTCAAATAAAATAAGTCGAATAAAATAAAATAAGCATATTTTATATGCTCCAATGTTATATGCTGATTACATCTCAGTAAAAATGAATAATTTTGAAAAGTATACTGGGCCCTCTTCTGCCCTCTTGGCTCGGTCCTGGGTGCTGGGGATATAATGGTGAATAAAACAACAGGTTCCCCATGTCTCCTGCATCAGCAGGTGGATTCTTTACTGCTGAGCCACCAGGGAAGCCTGGATTCCAGGAACTGTAATGGAAGGTTCTCAGTGACACTGGTTTCTAGATAGAAAACATAATTTGATGTTATAGTCGCATCATCTGGATTCTAAATGGGAAATGCAATTTAGTAATTCCATGCGTATGTGTGCTCAGTTGTGTCTGGCAAAAAAGAGAAAGGAGAAAAAAGCAAAAGAGAAGGGATAGAAAAGGCAGGTTCTATCTATTACAAAGCTCACACTCTATGGGGGAATCTGATATTAAACCCAGAAGCCCACCAATGGACACACAGCTGCAAACTGAGTCCTGCAGGAAAAGAGCCTGGTCTAAGGGTGAGACAGTGGGGAACTTCCCTTGTGGTCTCCTGGCTTCCTCTGCAGGGAGCACGGGTTTGATCCCTGATTGGGGAACTAGGATCTCCCATGCTGCATGCCATGTCGTACAGTCAAAAAAAAAAAAAAAAGAAAGAAAGAAATCAATAAATGGCTTTTTAAAAAGAATCAGACTGTGGGAAGGAGGGATAAATAGGGAGGTTGGGATTGATATGTACACCCTACTATATACAAAACAGATAACTAATAAGGATCTACTGTGTAGCTCAGGGAACTCTACTCAATACTCTGTCATGACCCAATGGGAAAGGACTTTAAAACAGAGTGGATACATGTGTATGTAAAACTGGCTCACTGTCCTTTACTCCCGGAACTAAAACAACACTGTAAATCAACTATTGTTCAGTCGTGTCGACTCTGTGACCCCACGGACTGCAGCACGCCAGCCTTCCCTGTGCTTCACCATCTTTCGGAGTTTGCTCAAACTCACATCCATTCAATCAGTGATGCCATCCAACCATCCCATCCTCTGTCATCCCCCTCTCTTCCTACCCTCACTCTTTCCCAGCATCGGGGTCTTTTCCAATGAGTTGGCTCTTCCCATCAGGTGGCCAAAGTATCAAAATGATTTTTTAAATGTACAGACCAGAAAGGCATGATTAATACAAAAAAAGAGATGAAGAGCCAGACGGTGGTCTCCTGCGGCCAGTATGGGAGTGTGGAGGGGCCAGGTGAGGGACTGAGGCCTGGGAGGGCATGTCAGCCCGGGGGAGCTGCTGGAGGGGCCAGGGTGGAGTGTGATGGACGGCAGACTGGCTGGAG
This sequence comes from Aepyceros melampus, assembly GCA_006408695.1. Classification (NCBI taxonomy): domain Eukaryota; kingdom Metazoa; phylum Chordata; class Mammalia; order Artiodactyla; family Bovidae; genus Aepyceros; species Aepyceros melampus. The sequence continues at coordinate 48,418 of SJXQ01012193.1, forward strand.
ACAGAGGGGCCACCCGACACAGACCTGCGTGCATGCGAAGGCCTGCTCACCCCTGCTGGTCATCCCCCTGCTCCAGACCTTCCATGGGGCCCTCTGTTGGCCTCTGTGGCCCTTGGTTGGCCTTCGAGGTCTGCTCTACAGGGAGAGACCTGAAGGTCATTCTCCTCTCCTTTCCCCTCTTTGCCCCTCCATGTCCAGCCAGAAACATTTATCAAATGTCTCTGGTAACCAGACAACTGGGCATATATACACAGCAGGCATGTCTGGGCTTATACACAGCAGGCAGCAGAGTGGACGTCGCTCCTGCCCTTTTGGAGGTGACAGGCCGCCTGTGTCCTGAACGGCTCCCGCAACTCTCCAGCCATCACTTTTCCAGTCTAGCCCAGCCTTCACCTTGATCGCCAGGGCTTCCTGTCTCCAACCCCACGAACGTTCACGTGCTCGTCTCTACACTGAAACAAGGCGCGTAGTTTAAAGACACAACTCTGCGTGTCTTATGCCGAGTCACCCTGCAGCTGCTCATGTCTCGGCCTTGTGTTTGTTTGCTCTGTAGCTCTCACAGTCTGTAATTATTATTTCTTTTAAATATTTATTTTATTTATTTGGCTGCACCAGGTCTTCACTGCAGCATGCATACTCTTAGTTGAGGCATGTGGGATCTAGTTCCCTGACCAGGGATGAAACTTGGGCCTCCTTGTATTGAGAGCACAGAGTCTTAGCCACTGGACCACCGGAGAAATCCCTCAGTCTGTAATTATTCATCTGTTAGGCTTAGGTAAAAATGGAAGCTCTGAAAATTATGGCAAATCGAACATATGCATCTAATTTCACTCCCTCCCCAAAGTTCACTAAAGCTAAAGTAAAGGGACTTTGTTTAAGGCACAAACCCTTTAACATGAGCAGAATGAGGGAGAAGACAAGAGTAGGGCATTGGAAGCTGGAAAGCAGATGGTCGGGTGGTAACTACACTGCAAGGTTGCCGTTGCCTTCTCCAATGCATGGAAGTGAAAAGTGAAAGTGAAGCTGCTCAGTCTTAGCGATCCCATGGACTGCAGTCTATTAGGCTCCTCCGTCCATGGAATTTTCTAGGCAAGAGTACTGGAGTGGGTTGCCATTGCTTTCTCCAAAACCCAAGGAAACCACTGCCTAACCTGGGTGTGGGGAAGGAGAGCCAGCCCAGGTTAGATCCCCAGCTCCCCTAAAAGGCTTGGGTACCTCTTTAAATGGGGGTGGGAAATGAAAAAAGGAGAAGAGGTTGGAAGATGTTTCAGGATCAGAACTGTTAGGTCCCTATGTCCCTTCCCCAATCCTGGAAGGAAACTGGAGGGTTATTCTCTAGACAGAATTAAACACGATCATTGGGACGGTAGACCATAGGCATAGTAGAGGGCGGGGGTATCTTTCCCAAATCAGGCGGTGAAGCGACTATATATACTGGGAGGGCTGAGACACCTCCCAGCCTGTTTCCCAGCTTGCCTTCCAGAAAGCTGGCAGCCATGGCTTTGCTCTCTGGGCAAGAGGATAGAAAAGTTCTCTCAAAACTAATCTGGCCCGACTGAGAGGAAGGACCTACAGACACACCTTCAGAGAGAGAATAGAATTAGTGCATCCAGGAGGTAAGAATGGGATATTCTTTTAAACAGAAACAAACATCAACAACAAAAAATCCTTGCAAATTAAAAATTCAATTGGGACTTCCCTGGTGGTCCAGTGGTTAAACATCCACCTGCCAATGCAGGGGACACAGGTCCAGGAAAATTCCACAAACCTGGGGCAACGAAAGCCATGCAATTACTCACAATTACTGAGCCCAAGCTCTAGAGCCCGAGAGCTGCAACTACTGAAGACCATGAGCCTTAGCACCCACGCTCTGTAACAAAAGAAGCCACTGCAGTGAGAAGCCCATTCACCGTAACTAGAGAGTAGCCCCCATTCACTGCAATTTGAGAAAGCCCTGGCAAAGTAATGAAGACCCAGTACAGCCCTCAAAATAAAATAAGTCAATAACTTGATTAAAACTTCAGTGGAAGGATTGGAAGACAAATTTGAGGAAGTCTTTCAGAGAGTAAAACAAAGAAAATAAGAGAGAGAAAAGCAGAGAGAGAGAGAGAAAAAAAAAACTAGAGTACTACTCTAAGACACTCAACATCTGAATAACAGAAATTAAAGAAAGAGAAAGCAGAAAGAAACAGAGAGGAAGTGTCATCAATTAAAAATCGAAGAAAATTCCCAGAACTGAAGGACATAATGTTTTCATGTTGAAAGGTGTCTCCAAGGCAAAAATATACAATGGAGACAAGACAATCTCTTTAACAAGTGGTGCTGGGAAAACTGGTCGACCATTTGTAAAGAATGAAACTAGAACACTTTCTAATACCATACAAAAAATAAACTCAAAATGGATTAAAGATATAAATGTAAGACCAGAAACTTTAAAAGTCCTAGAGGAAAACATAGGCAAAACACTCTCCGACATAAATCACAGCAGAATCCTCTATGACCCACCTTACAGAGTAATGGAAATAAAAGCAAAAATAAACAAATGGACCTGATTAAACTTAAAAGCTTTTGCACAATGAAGGAAACTATAAGCAATGTGAAAAGACAGCCTTCAGAATGGGAGAAAATAATAGCAAACGAAACAACTGACAAAGAATTAATCTCTAAAATATACAAGCAGCTCCTGCAAGTCAATACTATAAAAATAAATGACCCAATCAAAAAATGGGCCCAAGAACTAAAGACATTTCTCCAAAGAAGAAATACAGATGGCTAACAAACACATGAAAAGATGCTCAACGTCACTCATTATCAGAGAAATGCAAATGAAAACCACAGTGAGGTACCATCTCACGCCCATCAGAATGCCTGCCATCAGAACATCTACAAACAATAAATGCTGGAGAGGGTGTGGAGAAAAGGGAACCCTCTTACACTGTTGATAGGAATACAAACTAGTACAGCCACTATGGAGAACAGTGTGAAGATTCCTTAAAAAAGTGGAAATAGAACCACCATACGACCCAGCAATCCCACTGCTGGGCAAACACACCAAGGAAACCAGAATTGAAAGAGACATGTGTACCCCAATGTTCATCGCAGCACTGTTTACAACAGCCAGGACATGGAAGCAACCTAGATGTCCACTGACAGACAAATGGATAAGAAAGTTGTGGTACATATACACAATGGAATATTACTCAGGTATTAAAAAGAACACATTTGAGTGAGTTCTAAAGAGGTGGATGAATCTGGAGCCTATTAATATAGAGTGAAGTAAATCAGAAAGAAAGACACCAATACAGTATATTAATGCACATGTATGGAATTTAGAAAGATGGTAATGACCACCCTATATGCAAGACAGCAAAAGAGACACAGATATAAAAAACAGATTTTTGGACTCTGTGGGAGAAGGCGAGGGTGGGATGATTTGAGAGAATAGCATTGAAACATGTATATTACCATATGGGAAATAAACGACAGTCCAGGTTTGATGCATGAAACAGAGCACTCACAGGTGGTGCACTGGGACAATCCAGAGGGATGGGGTGGAGCGGGAGGTGGAGTGGGGTTTGGGACGGGGGAACACGTGTACACCCATGGCTGATTCATGTCAATGTATGGCAAAAACCATCACAATATTGTAATTAGCCTCCAATTAAAATTAATTAAAAAAAGAAAAAGGTGTCTCCAAGTGCTCAGTGCTATGGATGGAAATGGACCTGTCCCAAATGTACCATCTTGAGCTATCAGAGCTTGGGGGCGCCAAGTCGGGGGGAGGAGGGCAGGGGCCGGGAGATGCAAAGAGAAGACCCTGTAGCTTCCAGAGCAGAAAAGAGACCCCACACAAAGCACCAGGGATCAGGATGCCTTTGGACTTCTCACAACACTGAAAGAAAATAATCTCCAATGAGTTTTTTAATAATGAGAGCAAAACTCCTGTCACTTACGATGTGCCAGGCACTGTTCTAAGAGTCTTCATATATCCTGTTCTGAGCCACATTATTAAGGGAGAAGATAGAATGAAGATATTTGCAGACTTGTAAGGTCTCAAAAATCCTCTTTCCCAAGAAACTGTTGGAGGAGGTACTCCACTGAAAGGAAGGGTAAAAAAAGAAGCAGTCCCAAGGATATCCAACGGAGGAGTAAGGTGAGAGATGCCCCTGAAGACCCAAGGATCAGAAAGGGGCTCACTTGGAAGCCTAAGCTTCTGATTCCTGCAACTCTCCCCAGGGGTCTGGTGCGCTGGGGTTGGGGTGGGGTTGTAAGTGTTCTCTAAGGAGGCGGGAAAAAGCCAAACAGAAGAAAGCATTTCCGCTGGATTGTCCAATCAGAGCTCAGAAGAATAGATCCTGAATCTCCAGGGATCTCAAGCTCCAGGAATTTATTGATTTATCAATCCAAATTAAATATACCTAACTCAGTATACCAATTTTCTTAAGGGCCCCCAGATTGTATAAACTTGAAACCCTATGAAGTCTGGATCTTTCCCTGCTCAAAATGAGAACTGTTCACCAAATAGAAAGGGCCAATACTCCAGATTGGAGCAGAAGGTAGACTCCAAGGAAAGTTCCCTTTAAGAAGATGAACTGACAGAAAACCTGATGTGGTGGTCATGGAGCTCGTCTCCCAGAGGCCTCTTCAAGGAAAGGCTGGTGGCCCCGCTGAGGGGGAGCTTTGGACAGCTGACCACCTCCAGCTGTTAGCTCCTTCAGGGTTGGTCTCTGATGCAGAGAGCTGCATTGAAAACACAGATCCTTCCTGGGACAGCCCATAGCGGGGACTGAGTCAGGCAGAAAGGCCTGGCCATTTCAGCGGGCTTCAGGACACTCTTAGATGGGCCATACTTGGTCCAGGGCTCCCTGCCAGGCGAACGGAAGCTTTCCAGGCCTCAATACAGTTCCTTTCACCCTGCCCCCTCCGCTTCCACGCACTGCCACTTCAGAGGTGTTGATCCCTAGTAAACATCTCTGTCTCCATCTCTGCTGCCAGAGACCCCAAGCTGAGACACCTGATTCATAGGAACCTCTTGAGGAGAGATTCAGATAACCATTGGAGGGTGGAACATATACAAACTAAGCAAGTGACAAAACAGGACATTTGCTAACTCTGGGGAAAATAAAAAGGTGTACAGGACGGGACAAATAACCACAGCACACATATCACAATGCACAGTGATGACTGAGCTAACCAAGATTATGCTGGCAATTTGGAGATGTGGGGATTATGTGCATGATGGAGCCGGGGATGGGGAAGAGGATTAAAACTGTATCTTCCACGGTAGAGAATCAAAAGATAGTGTTTAAACAGAAACATCTAGGGACTCCCTTGATGGTCCAGTGTTTAAGGACCCTACACTGCAGGGGGTATGGGACCTATCCCTGGTAGAGGAACTAGGATTCCACATGCTGTGAAGCAAAAAAAAAAAACAAACGAAAACAAAAACTCTTTAAACCCCCTAAAAACCCTGAAACATCCAGAAGTGGCAAGATGAGATCAGAGATGATGGAGATAAATCTAAAATATAGTCAGTTAAAAGAGCTGAAAGTGTCCATAGATGTGTCTGTGAATGTGGAGATGAGGGAAAAGCATAGTGGACCAGACCACCTCTGTTTTCATAGAAAACCTTACAATATTTGGTATGTCTTTAGACCACATGTAAGTATCACTTCTGTTTCTTTGAAAGAATATAAGCTTTCTGGTGGCAGGGACCACCAGAGTCTGGTTCTATAAAATCCCCACTTGAAGTAGGTGTTCAAAAAGTTATTTGTTATTCAAATAATTGAAGGCACTTTACTTAAAGCTCTGAACAGCTCCTCATAAGACATACATAGTATGATGATCACAATGCTTGTGATGCCTCCAGGGACTGCAGGTGGGGTCTGGCCCTGCAGATTCCTCTCCCTGACTCTTCCTCTCACGCCGCTTTCAGGTGCTCACAGGCACGCTGTTCCTTTCTGCCTCAGGAACACTTGCACACGCTGTTCTACCACCTAAAAGCTCTTCACCAACATCACCTAGTTCTCTTAGATAAATCAGACTTCAGCTCAAATGTCACTTCCTCCAGGAGGTCCTCCTTGTCTTCTGTCTCCCTCTCTTTACCACTAGCAGGCTTATCCCAGGATCCCCAAGGACCTTGTAGGTTATGTTACTACATTTACTCCTTATCTAGAAGAAGACAGGGAGCCACCAAAGAGTTGCCAGCCAGGAAAGATAAGATCGAACATTCTGGTAGGTCTGGGGCTCTCAGAGAATTATGAACAGTAGCAGGCAGCTTACTTGGGACACAGATGACCCTTGCTCAACAAAAAGCAGTCTCATCCTACCTCCCCAGGGTACCTCGTAATTTCCTATGTATATTTTCCAGAATGGGGCATGGCTACCACTGGGCAGGGGGGATAATTTTAGTGGCATATGGCCAAATATTTTTCAGAGTTACATATTTTCTTAATGTACTAAAGAGTCGTGTCCGACTCTTTGTGACTCTATGGGGTATGGCCTGCCAGGCTCCTCTGTCCATGGGATTTCTCAGGCAAGAAGACTGGAGTGGATTGCCATTTCCTTCTCCAGGGGATCTTCCCGACCTGGGAATCAAACCGGAGTCCCTTCTGTCTCCCGCATCGGCAGGCTGCAGGCAGGTTCTTTACCACTAGAGCCACCTTGGACGCCCTAATTTTTATTTATTTATTTTTGACTATGCTGGGTCTTCGTTGCTGTGCGGGCTTTTCTCTAGTTGCTGCGAGTGGGGGCTACTCTCCAGTTGCAGTGTGCAGACTTCTCACTGCACTGGCTTCTTGTTGCAGAGCACAGGCTCTAGGGTGGGCAGACTTCAGCAGCTGTTGCACGTGGGCTAACAGTTGTGGTTCCTGGGCTCTAGAGCACAGGCTCAATGCCAGCGTCACATGGGCTTAGTTGCTCTGCAGCATGTGGGATCTTTCCAGATCAGAGATAGAACCCATGTCTCCTGCATTGGCAGGCGGATGCTTTACCACTGAGCCACCGGGGAAGCCCAAAGACATATTTATTTCAACTGGTATTCAAAAATAAAACTTTCATACTAAACCCATGATTTCACGGCCATTATTGCTTAGGACAAACTTCATGAGGTTGAAACTCAATTGACCAACTAAGATTTGGAGCCTCTTGGTCAAGTCAAATTTGTCACGTACCCTAAAAATCCCTCCATGTCTTTCTCTATACAAGTCTCTTGCCTGAAATGTCTTTCCTACTCTCTGCTTTGGAAATTCTATGTACCCTTCAAAGTCCCAGCTGAGTCCCTGCTCAGGAACGTGGCCTTCAATTAGGGTAGGAGATTGGCATAGCAGTTAAAACCAAGGCTTATCAAATGAAAGTTTAGGCTTTGGGTGATAATGGTGTAGTTTCACTAATTGTAACAAATGCACCATTCCCAGTGTGAGATGTTCAAAGGCAGAGGAGGTTATGTGTTGGGGCAGTAGGCATAGGGAAACACCATCTTAGCTTGATTTTGCTGTGAATGTAAAAATGCTGAAAAAAAAAAAAAAAACACCAAGGGGGAGTTCCCTGGTGGCTGAGTGGTTAGGATTCTAGGTTTTCACCGCAGAGGCTGCAGTCAGGCATTGGTCCGGGAACTGAGATCCTGCAAGCCCCATGCTTGGCCAAAAAAAAAAAAAAAAAGCCAAGGCTTAGAAATTTGATCCTTAGCTAGCTGTGTGACTTTGAGCAAGATACTTCTCTGAACTTTTCCTCATCTGTTGGCTAGGAATAATAGTGCCTACCCTTAGAGGATTGTGGTGAGAATTTAATGTCATCATGCATATAAAAGTAATCAGTAAATGTCTACCATACAGTAAGCCCTATTTAAAAGTAACCTGTTATTTTCATGAGTGTGGGAACCAACGAATATGACTTTCCCTACTTACTTTAATTATTCGTCTTTGTACACCTTTCACATAGTACGTGCTCAGGAAAAGCTGGCTGGTTGTTGGAGAATTTGCTGCCTTTGGAAGGGGCCATTCTCATCCACACCTCCACATCTCCTTATTCAGTGAGCAAGATGCTGGCGGTTACTGGATGTCCACACCCGAGTCTCATGCCTTCCTGAGTAGGATCCACGGCGGCTGAAGGAAGCCCTGGTGACTGCTCCGCCGCCGCCATGGCAGCTTCAACCTCATTTCTGGAAGCTAGCTCGGGAGGAGCAGGGTGTCTAAAGTCAGTCTCCCCAAGGGCGGCCCTCCTGGCGTCTTCAGGGACTTGTTCTCGCGCCCCAGCCGTGAGGAGTCTCTCCAAGAACCGGGCAAGGCGCTGCTCCCGGGGGCCACACGGTGGCGGTGTAGAGCCGAGCTCCGCGCCCCACCTGGGAACCGCTGGCAGAGGCAGAGCCCCAAAGGGTGGCCGCCTGCTCCCCACCCTTTTACCAGGACAGGTCACGGCATCCAGGCCGAGAACCGCGGGCCTAACCTCACTTCATTACCTCCGAGTGGACCCTCGACTCCCGGCCCTAGGCCGGGCACTCCCGGTTCGCTTGACTCGCCCTCCACGCCCGGCAAACGCTGCCGGGGCTACCCCGCCGTGCCGCCAGTCCCGCGCAGCACACCTGGCGGGTACCGGGCCAGCTCGTGCTCAGTCAGGCTCCGAGCTCGCCCGACGCAGAGCGAGCGTCCAGTCCCAACTCCCTAGGGCGCGGGCCCGAGGGTGGAGGTGGGCGTGGGCTCGGGCTCTGAGGTCCTCACAGCCCGGGCCTCCGGCCCGCTCCATCCTCGGCTTCCGCTTCCGGGCCCGCATCGTCTCCGAGCTTCTCTGAATGCCGCGAATCCCCTTCCTAACCATCCGAACGCAAGTCTCAAGGACGGAAACCAACCCAGGCTTCTACCCGTAGCGGGCTGCCCTTAACGACGGGGAGAGGCAAACGGGGCAAGCGCTGGCACGTGCCGGGGCGGGGCTTTGGGGCGGGGCCTCGGGCGGCACTGAGCGCGAACTACGCGGAAACCGGGTGGGGGTCGGGGGGAGGGGAAAGCGCGGGACTCGGGGCTGGGCGGACGCCGGGGGTGGTTTGAGTGAGCGAGAGCAGGGTTGGCTAGACCTGGGAGGTGAATGGTCTGGCCCTGGGGTTGGGCCTGGATTTGGGGCCCCAAAGTGGGAAGGGCCTGGGGTGGGGGGGCGAGAGGAAGAAAGAAGCAGGAACCCCACCCACTTTCCGACCTGGGTTTCTTGGAAAGAGCCAGGAAATCTTGGTAGGGGCTTGATCTGTAGGCCATGGCGTTTATAGAGAGGGCTGATAGGGGGCCCCATATGGTTTTTATAGAGATGGCTGATAAAACACCCATTTCCCCCACATTCCAGGAAGTGCTCAGGCTTGTGCCCCAAGTGTTTGAGGGGGCTCAGCAGCCCCCTCCCCCACACGCTGAAGGGTGAGCCCCACGCGGAGAACCCAGGAAGGCCCTGTGGTCCCTCCAGAGCCTGCCTTCATCTTCAGTTTTAACGAGATTTGGAGGGAGAGAGGAAGTGTTGGGGGCCACAGGCCACATCTAGAAAGATCTTCAGGCCCGAGGGCCTTCACTCTTCCCCCTACCCTCCTGGCTCCAACAAACCTCACCCTCCTTAGCAGAGGTATTAGAGGGGTCTGTCCCCATGGGGAGAGAGAGAGCAATTTCAACTGGCTTTTTTCTATTGCAGTCTGCAAAAAAGGACGTGGGGGGAGGACTGAAGATGAGGTGCCCTGTTAACTGTTCCTCCCCAGCCTAGTGGCTGGCAGGAGCTCAGCAGTTGGGCTGAGGTGCGCAGAATCTCAAATCTCGGAGTCCTTTTGTTTTCTGGTGTTCGGGTCTGCTGTAGGCCTGGGAAACACAGCTAGAAACTCTCTATGCCTGTTTTTTAAGCCCCTTAAGTGTTTCTCTTTTGTGTAAAAGTAATAAATGCGTATTACATCTTTTAATTAAACTTTACAAAAATATGGATTTGAAAATTGAAAAACGTCTTCACTGATAATTGTTAACATGTATAAAAACACAGACATACATAAAGGGGTCAAACCACATATAGTTTTGCAACTTGCTGTATATTGCGGACATTTTGTGTGTGTGTCATTTATAGAGATACTTTATTTTTAAGGAGTTCATAATATTCCAGAATACAGGTACCTCATAATTCTTTTGATCTTCTTGATAAACAGTTTTATGCTTATGTTTATAACGATCTTCATGTTTCATTTTAAATTACAAATATGTGCTTATTGGAAAAAATGTGAATAAAATATTGATAAAAACAAGAAATATGGATAAAGGCAGCACCATATTCATACCAGCTAACTCCTTTATTTTGTAAGCTACATTTTATGGAACACTTACTGTATGCCAGATACCATGCTAAGTCATTCATGGAACAGCAATCTGAGGTTTGGAGAAATGTCTCCAGTGAGGCTTGCCCAAGGTCACACAGCTAGAAAGTGGCAGAGCCAGGACCCAACTTTATCTGATTCCAAAACTTTCCTGGCATCTTCCTGTTAACATTTGGGTGTCTTTCCTTCCAACCTTTTTTTTTTTAAACATGCAACAGGACAAAAATACTCACATGTAAATATGCAGTTTCTCCTCCTCCCCAGGCTTAGTTCTAAGGAGCCTTTGTAAGGAGGGAAGAGGGAGACCAATAGACCTAAGCAGAAGAGTGGAGAGACCTGGAGGAATTTCCTTCCAGCCCCATTCAGGAAGAGCTGCTACTGAGAGAAGGGAGGGGAGTTGGCAGAGTTTGGGTGGTCAGGAATTTGGGAAAAAAGAGAAAAAAGGGAGAGCTTGGGTAGCTGTTGTAACAGTGTGGAACTTGGAGGAAGAGAGATTTGGGAGGATTCTGAAAAGAGATCTTGCCATGCGTTGTGCTCCGTAATCCCTTTGCAGTGTCCTCCAGAGAGCTTTGGTAACAAAGCCTTCTGTTTCCTGTCAGTGCTTTCTGCAGTTGGATCGATTTCTTTTGGGTGAGAAGGGAGCAAAAGAAGAGGAGCTTTGTCCAGGTTCGCGTGCTTTTGTTTACTTCTTCTTTTATGAAAATGAGATAGCCTCTCTACCCTTGCTCACTCAGTACCCACCCCCTAGAGTGCCCTGTCTTTCCCGTATCCCTCTCCAGTCCCCTCATCCTCAAAGGCTCACTTCTCCACCTCTTTCCCTCCTGTTGGCCCTTGCTTTTTCCAAGTCCCTCATGATAGCCCAAATCAGGACAGATGACTGGCCCGTTGCTGGTAGGCCATATTGAGTAGGAATTTTGCCACCACCAGAATCTCTTTGGTTACAGAAAACTGTGCTGGTTTGCTGGTTTTAGCAATCTCCTGGTGTCAAGCAGAGTACCCACGTTATCATTACCAGGGGAAGACTCTATAAACGCATGTACCCATTTCCTTTTGGCATCTGAGTAGCCGAGGAAGACCCAAAGCAGTCAAGCACCGGATAGAACAATGCTTTACTCACGTAGAGAAAAGACAGAACAAGATCAACTTCAGGAGTGGGTGTTGGTCTCTCATTGCCTGGGGATCTCTTGCAGTGATCAGCACAGGGAATTCACTGTATTCACTGTTTTGTGCCACAGAGGAAGGACCTTGTCCCCTCTAAGAGGAGGACAGATAAAGCAATGGGGTTGGCTAGATGCCAAATGACTGACATGCTTTAACCAGGGATGAAAGAGAACTCATGACACCTGAAACAAGGAAGGAAACACACACACTTGAGTGATAAGTCTAGCACTGGTTGCATGGGCTCTATCTCCTGCTTAGGAAGAGTTCCAGGCTCAGGGCCCACTCTTTTGTGATTGAATAAGGGTTAAAAAACTGCAGGCAAGAGACTTTCTCAACATTTGGCCATCATGACTCTTATTTCCATCTTTGTTTTGACTGCTGAGAAACTCAGAACTTAAAAAAAAAATTAACATTTTGTTTATTTAAAATTTTTATTTTTGTCTGCGCTGGATCTTTGCTTCTTGTGGCCTTTCTCTAGTTGCGGTGCACGGGCTTCTCATTTCGGTGCACAAGCTTAGTTGCTCCACTGCATATGGATCTTCCTGGAGCAGGAATCGAACCTATGTCTCCTTTGTTGGCAGGCAGATTCTTATCACTAGACCATCAGGGAAGTCCCAGAACTTTTCTACTGCTGGATCAGTATTTTCTCTTTGTCCCAATTTTCTCAATTACTCATTTTTAGCCTTAAAAAATGTTTTATTATGGAATATTTCAACATTTATTTATTTTTGGCTGCATCAGGTCTTAGTTGTGGTATTCCAGCTCCACTGTAGTTGTGGAGTGCAGGCTTAGGTGCCCCAAGTCAAGTGGGATCTTAGTGCCCCGACCAGGGATCAAACTAGCATCCGCTGATTAGAAGGCGGATTCTTAACCAGCGGACCACCAGGGAAGTCCCTTTATTATGGAAGATTTCAAACACATGAAAGTAGAGAGAATGTAATAAGTTTTCACATACCTATAACCCATCCTCAATAATTATCAACATTTTGCCAATCTTGTTTCATCTGCCTTCCCACTTTTCCTTCCCTCTGAAGTATTATAAAGCACACCCCAGACTTCATATTATTTCACTGGAATTATTTCAGCATATGTCTTTAAAAGACAGGGCTTTTTCAAACACAACAGCAATGCCACTATCATACCTAACAAAATTAATACAAATTCCTTAAAACCTTTTAATACCTAGTTCATGTTCAGATTTCCTTAATAGTTTGTTTCAATCAGGACTCAAATAAGGCTCGTATAGTTCATTTGGCTGATGTATCTCATAAGTAACTTTTCATCTGTAACAGTTTTCACTTTTCTTTCCTTTCATTTTTCATGCTATTTATTTATAAAGGAAACCAGAGCATTTGTTCTATAAAGCTTCCCACATCCCAGAAGATTTGGGTGATTGCTTCCTGATGGTGTAGTTTAACTTGTTCTTCTGTCTCTTGAATTTCCAGTAGACTGAACGTTGGATCTAGAGCTTGATCAAGTGTGTTAGTCGTGCAGTCGTGTCCGACTCTTTGCGACCCCACGGACTGTAGCCTGCCCGGCTCCTCTAATTTTCCAGGCAAGATACTGGAGTTGGTTGCCATTTCTTTCTCCAGGGGATCTTCCCGACCCAGGGATTGAACCCGGGTCTCCTGCATTGCAGGCAGATGCTTTATTGTTTGAGCTACCAGGGAAGCCCCAGAGCTTGATTAGGTTTAATGTCTTTGGCAAGCATACCTTATTGGTGATGGTGTGGTCTGCCCTCTTGCAACACCTACCATCTTATTTGGGTTTCTCTTACCTTGGGCATGGGGTATCTCTTCACGGCTGCTCCAGCAAAGCACAGCCACTGGACCTTACCTTGGACGAGGGGTATCTCCTTACTGCCACGATTCCTGACCTTCAACGTAGGATAGCTCCTTTAGGCCCTCCTGTGCCTGCCCAGCCACCACTCCTCGGGTTTCTCCTCCAGGCTGCCCTGGCCTCAGGGGCGAGGTGGCTTCTCCTGGCGATGTCGGTAGCTCTTGGCCGCACTTGGTGTAGAAAGTTCAGTTCAGTTCAGTTCAGTCGCGCAGTCGTGTCCGACTCTTTGCGACCCCATGAATCGCAGTACACCAGGTCTCCCTGTCCATCACCAACTCCCTGAGTTCACTCAGACTCACGTCCATTGAGTCCATGATGCCATCCAGCCATCTCATCCTCAGTCGTCCCCTTCTCCTCCTGCCCCCAACCCCTCCCAGCATCAGGGTCTTTTCCAATGAGTCAACTCTTCGCATAAGGTGGCCAAAGTACTGGAGCTTCAGTTTTAGCATCATTCCTTCCAAAGAAATCCCAGGGTTGATCTCCTTCAGAATGGACTGGTTGGATCTCCTTGCAGTCCAAGGGACTTTCTCCTCCTGCCCCCAATCCCTCCCAGCATCAGGGTCTTTTCCAATGAGTCAACTCTTCGCATAAGGTGCCCAAAGTACTGGAGCTTCAGTTTTAGCATCATTCCTTCCAAAGAAATCCCAGGGTTGATCTCCTTCAGAATGGACTGGTTGGATCTCCTTGCAGTCCAAGGGACTCTCAAGAGTCTTCTCCAACACCACAGTTCAAAAGCATCAATTCTTCGGCGCTCAGCCTTCTTCACAGTCCAGCTCTCACATCCATACATGACCACAGGAAAAACCATATTTTCACATATGTAGATGGCTTCATTTTATTGTCATGCATTAAGTGGTCTTAAGAAATAGCTGACCCTGCTTTCTACACCAAAAGTTTATAGTCAAACACAAGCCTACAGTCATTTTTCAAAGAGGTCCACAGCGCCAACATTCACTGGCTTAAGGTTATAAACCTAGAACATCATCATCCATTCAAGTATGTAGATATACACTTCGTAGGTAATACTTAGATTGCCAACACAATACATTCTTTGGTGTTCCACTGAATTCTTTTGTGCCCCATATGGGGCATTTGATTATAACTCCTATAAAATATTTCTAGACTATTGTGGCTATAGAGACCAAAGTTTTAGGGTCTTAAATATCTAGTTCTTTAATAAACTAGAATGAACCCCAATCTGCTTCTTGAAGGGAGTTTTGGCCTACCCAAGGAACACTGTCTCTCCTTATCTTGATGTGCATGGTTTCAGCGAAGGCACCTAGGGAGGAATGGTCTTTTACCCCAGCCTTTCTCAGGTTCTTCTACTTTCCTCGGAGGGCATAAACCCTACACCCAGCTCTGCCCAGTAGAAGAGTACACAATTCCCTTCTCCAGCAATATATACAAAAAAAGAAACTGAAGAATGTGATTAGAATGAGGATTAAATATTACATTAAACTACATTTGAAAATATTGCAAAAAAAAAACTAAATCTTCTACCTTTTCACATTAAAGATAAGCAATTTGATCGCAAAGCTACTCAATATTTATCAAAGGTTTGGTTGAGGATAATAATACTAACAGGAAAATCTTTAGTAAACTTATGGTCCACTTCTTGAATCAAGAAAATAAGTTAGAAAAATGAAACTGAATGAATTTGGTAAGTACAATTTTAAATGGAGGATTAAAAATATAAATCAATATAAGAAAAGTTTAAATATATTCCTAAAAAATTTTACCAGAAATTTTGGGGATATATCTCTAATATTCTGAGAAATAAAATCATGAAAGATATGCATAAGTACATATCCATAAGAAAAATCACATCCTTCATAAGCCATATTCACCTCATATATTCATCTGCCATTGACAGGTAAAGAATCTTAGTGTACCTGGAAAATATCAGATCCTGGAAGACAAGAGTCCTAATTTCCCATATCGACATGCACTGGCCTCTTTAGGATTATTAAGCTCAAGGTTCCAAGGTAATTGAACACACATAAGTTCAAACAGCCTTATAGCTTTGTGCACTATAGTTTCCATCATTTATCCATGGATGTTATAATACTGTGTTCCATATATTTTAATAGACAGTATAATTCTGTCTTCACTCCAACCACCTCCCTGATTCTTTGCTCCAACCTGTCTAATTCAAACAGAGAATTGATGGGTGCTTACCTGGAAACTTGTCTAACTGTTGACTAACACTTTCCTAAATGTTTCTTAAGGAGACACAGAAGCAGAAAAACCGACTGTTTAAAGGACAATGGGGTGTGTGTGTGCGTGCTCACACATATGGTCATGTATATATGTGTATCTGGGGAATGGGCATTTCCTGATGTTCTTTAACTCTTAAGATTCCTAAATCACCAGGCCCCCAAATACATGCTTGAACAAAACCTGACAGAATTGAACAGAAAATACACAATTTATTAAGAATATTTAGAGGCTTTAATACCTTACTTCTAATCGAGGAAAGAACAAGACAAAAGATGGACAAGGAAGAAGAAGACTTGGAAAATTTGGTAAACCAACTAGAACTAGCAGGCATCTTAGAACACTCCATCCAACAACAGTAGAATCTATTTTCTTCTT
Source organism: Aepyceros melampus (assembly GCA_006408695.1). Taxonomy (NCBI): domain Eukaryota; kingdom Metazoa; phylum Chordata; class Mammalia; order Artiodactyla; family Bovidae; genus Aepyceros; species Aepyceros melampus. Next base: position 64,331 of record SJXQ01012193.1, read on the forward strand.
AAATGTACATGGGACATTCTTCAGGGTAAACCATATGTTAGACCATCACATAACCTCAATAAATCAAAAGGCAAGAAATATCACAAAGTACAGCCTTCACCCATGATGGAATGAAATTAGAAATCAAAGAAAACTGGGAAATTAGCAAACATGTGGAAATTAAATAACATAATACAAATGTGCATACATAATAATAATAAATACATACACTAATAATAATTGTGAGCCAAAAGAAGTCACAAGAAAAATTAGAAAATACAGTATATTGAAATGATTAAAATGAAAATACCAACATTCTAAAATTATGGGAAGCAGTGAAAGTAGCACTTAGATGGTTATTTATCGCTCCTCTGTCCATGGAAAATTCTCCAGGCAAGAATACTGGAGTAGCTTGCCATTCCCTTCTCCAGGGGATTTTCCCAACCCAGGAATCAAACCTGGGTCTCCTGCATTACAGGCAGATTCTTTACTGTCTTATTCATAGCTATAAAGTTCTATATTTTAAAAGAAAATCAATAACTTAGTCTTCAATCATGAGAAACTAGAAAAAGGACAGCATATTAAAACAAGAGAAGGAAGGAGATAATGGAGATTGAACTGAAAATGAATGAAATAAAAAAACAGAAAAATAACAGAGAACATAGAATTAAAATTCAGTTCCTTGAAAACAGTAACACAATTAACAAATGTTTATCTAGACTGGACCAAGAAAAAAGCAAGAACACTCAAATTACTAAAATCATAAATGACATAGGGAGTAGTACTATCAACCTTACAGAACTGAAAAGCAGTGGTTATACAAAAAAAGTTATATGCCAGTAAATTAGATAGCCAGATAAAATGGACAAATTCCTCAAAAGACATGAAGTACCAAACTAATTCAAGAAGAATTAGAATATCTGAATATACCTGTAAGAAGTAAAGTAATTGACTCAGTAATAATATATACATACATACATACACCTTCCTACAAAGGAATCCCAAGATGAGGTGTCTTCACTGGTGAATTCTACCAAATGTTGAAAGAAGATTGAACACAGGTCCTTCACAAATGCTTCCACAAAATAGAAGAGGAAATATTGCCTATTTGCTCTAAAGGCCAGCATTACTGATGCAAAACTAGACAAAGACATCACAAGAAAGGAAACAACAGACCAATATTTCTTAGGAATATAAATGCAAAAATCCTCAACAGAACTAGCAAAGTGAATCCAGTAACATATAAAAAGTACACCACAACCAAGTGAGATCTATCCTAGGAATGTGAGGTTGGTTCAGGATATAATAATCAACCATGTAACATATCATATCAATAGAAAGAATATTGAATAAAACCCACATGATCATCTCAAAAGACATAAAAAAGGTACTTGACAAAATCAATCACCATTTTATGAATGAAAAATGTCAACAAGTTAGGAATAACAGTGAACTTCCTCAACCTGATAAGGATCATTTATGAAAAATCCATGGTTAACATTATACTCAATGAAAAAAGAAGGAAAGCTTCCCACCGAAATCAAGAAAGAGGGAATTCCATCACAGTCCAGTGGTTAGGACTCCGAGCTTTCACTCCTGAGGGCCAGAGTTCAATCCCTGGTTGGGGAACTAAGATCTCACAAGCTGTGTGGCATGGCCAAAAAATTTTAAAAATAAGATAAAGATATCTATTCTCTACACTTATATTAAACATTCTGCTGGAGGTCCTAGCCAGGACAAGTAAACAAGAAAAGGAAATAACAGGCATACTGAAAAGGAAGACATAAAACTATCTTTATTTGCAGATGTCATGATTTTGTACATAGAAAATCCTAAGGAATCCACATTAAAAAAAATTAGAACTAATAAATTCAGCATTTGTAAGATACAAGAGAAATACATAAAAGTCAGTTGTATTTTTATACACTAGCAATAAATACTCTGAAAATGAAATTAAGGAAACAGTTTCACTTACAACAGTATCAAAAACAATAAAATACCTAGAAATAAATTTAGTACAAAGAATAAGTGCAAAATACTGTTGAAAGATATTGAGAATATCTAAGCAAACAGAAAGAAATCCCATGATCATGAGTTGGAAAGCTTAAAATTATTAAGATTACTCTCCAATTGACCTACAGATTAAATGAAATCCCAGCTGACTGTTTTGCAGAAATTGACAAGCTGATCCTAAAATTTATGTATAAATGCGAGAGATCCAAAATAGGAAAGAATAACTTGAAAAAGAGCAACATAACTGAAGAATTCAAATCAAATTTCCTGATTTCAAAACTTATTGTAAGTCTTCAGTAATCACGACAATGTGGTACTAACATAAAGTGGACAAACATCATGGAATACATTTCAGAGTCCAGAAATAAACCTTACATTATGGTCAGTTTATTCTGAGAATTCAGCTGAGAGTAGGGAACCCCATAGAGACCGAAAAGAGACTAGTGGTTGTCAGGGGCTAGAGAAATGGAGGCGGGAAAGAGGGTAAGAACAAATGGTCTTTACGGCTCTTCTCTTTCTCTCTAGTCTCTTAAGTCACGTCCAACTCTTGCAACACCATGGACTGACTGTAGCCTGCCAGGCTCCTCTATCCCTGGGATTCTCCAGGCAAGAATATGGAATGGATTGACATTTTCTGCCCCAGGGGATCTTCCTGACCCAGGAATAGAACCCAGGTCTCCCGCATTGTAGTCAGATTCTTTACCAACTGAGCTATGAGGGAACTGGGCTCCTTTTTGAAAGAAAAAAATGTTCTGGAAATACATAGTGGTGATGGTTGCACTGGAGTCATGTCAATGTATGGCAAAACCGATACAGTATTGTAAAGTAAAATAAAGTAAAAATAAATAAATAAATTTAAATATATATATATATATACTAAAATTCACTGAATTGCATACTAAGAAATGAATGGAATGGGTGGATTAATATTCTAAATCATTCTTATATTTCTGGACTTTTAAAAAATTTTGTCCTATTAGATAATTATTCCTGAACATACATATTCTCTCCATATAGACTGTGCCATCCTTCAGGACAGGAATTCCATAGCATCACTTCTGCAAAACATTTGTACATATTAGGAGATCAGTAAACTCTTTGTAAATAAATTGTTGTCCTCAACACTTCAAGCTTTCCAATTTTCCCTCGGAGCTTTCAAGATAGACTCCAAAACCTCCAGTGCAGCTTCTCCCACTCACCTTTGAGATTTGCAGCTATTGTTTGTACAGTAGTTAGAACCAAGAACTTCTTTATATCAATGCTGATAGTATTCTGCTTCTCACCTGAAGAGCTACTTTACTAGAAGGTTTTTCATCAGAAGTCCAGTCTCTGTTGTGTTGACCTTCCTGGCCTCCCAGCCCCTCCTGACGAATATATCCAGTCTTTGCTGTTCTCCTTCCCTTCCAGCCACCTCTACCTCTCCTCCGCTTCTGCATCTCCTGCTTTCTAAACTGGGAGCTCTGTAGCCAGACAATGAACACTTCCTAGTGCCAGACTGCCAGTTACCTCCACTTTCTGCCTTGGCCTTCATTCGTGCTCATATTTGTTCAATAAATTCATATGGGAGAAGGAAATAGCAATCCACTCTGGTATTCTTGCCAGGGAAATCCCATGGACAGCGGAGCCTGGTGGGCTATAGTCCATGGGGTCTCGAAAGAGATGGACACAACCAAGCAACTAAACAACCACCACCTAGTACATACCCTGAACAGTTCTAGCTGCTGTCGCTCTGATTATTTTTTTGCATTTATTTATTTTGGCCATGCCAGGTCTAAATTGTCACATGTGGGATCTAGTTCCCTAACTAGGAACTGAACCCAGGCCCCCCGCATTGGGAGTGTGGAGTTTTAGCCACTGGACCACCAGGTTCGATTATTTGAAATAATCAAACCATCACTTTGATTATTTTTTGTTTATTCAACCACACAGAACTGAAGTGTTTGTTTACACAATTAAAGGAATTTACGCTGCGTAGGTAGGAACGTTAGAGGGATTTGTGTTTATAGTGCTAATACCTAGTGATAAACTAGCTGACTCACTGAGTAATAATTTCCATATTTGAAGGATCTTGGGAAATGAATCAACTCCTTTTCATCTACGACAGGCACTAGTATTTTCATCAGTTCCAATTTCAAATCCATCTTGCAATTTAAGCAAATTGCATCTGCTGCTTGGGTTGTACTGAATATGGCTTCAGTGCTACTGTTACCTTCACAGGAGAGAAAGAAAATTCTTGAGCATTAACATCTTGCTTATATATGTATTCATGCCGTGTGATTACTGGCAACTCTCCAGAAAATGTGGCCTGGTTTCTGAAAGCCTCTTCAGTCTGTCATATTAAAAGATACACCATAATTTAATCAAGTCAAGAATATGATTATCTGCATCTAATACTTTTTCTTTTTTAATAGTGCGACAAAACCCTTCATTCCTGTTTTAAGAATTCCTCAGGGAAGTCAGGGGAAGGACTTCAGAATAAGGTGAGTTCGATCAGCCCAGAAGGGCCCATGTGTTCCCAGTACAGGACTGTTGGAGTAGAGGATTAGAAAAGCAGGACCCTTAGCTCCCAGACTGACAGATTCAGTTCCAAAGAGACAACCTCTGTGTAGTGCTTGCTTTGGCCTGCCTTTTTCTCTCACTTTTCCTTAAACCACCATTAGTCCCATTTAATAGCAACTGCCTACAAAGAAGAGGAACTAAAAAAAAAAATTTATGGAAAAATTACTTTTTCCTCCCTATCACTCAAAAAAATTTTTTTCATCAAGTCTCATTTGGTCTTGATGCACGGCTGCCAACTCTGCTGTGGTGCCTCTCAAGTTGAATGCTTGATCTGTCAGGAAGTGGACTGTGCCCACCTACTCAGACTTCTCTCCAGTCTGGTAGCGGGATGTCTTCCCCTGAAGGTTCAAAGGTTTTTTAAATCCTGAAAACAATTCAGGTAATCTTAGAACTGGAAGTCCCCTTAGAGTCTTGTTCCTCAAAATTTAGTCTGTGGACCAGGAGTAACAGCATCCTACGGGTACTTGTAGAGATGGCAGATTATTGGATCCCACTGCAGATGTTTATAGAATCAGAGCTTCTTGGGCTGGGGCCCAGGAGTCTGGATTGTAACAAGCTTTCTGGGTGATTCTGATGCACACTAAATTTTCGGAAGCCCTGGCATGTTTATTATCTGGTGCCATTTAAAAGTCAGACCTCTTGCCTAAACCCTGATCGTTTCTCTCCAAGACCCTCTGGTTTGGATGCCTGTTCCAGTGTTCCTTGTCTCTCCCATTGTCTTTCCTACTGGGTTAGGTTCTTGATTCTACTCTCCATTGACCTCTCTGGACCAGATTCCTTTCCTGCACACTGCTTTCTATTTTTACTCACTTTGCTGGGCTTAATCACTGACCTGTTTACTCATGATAGCCACCGTCATATGTCCTTTCTAACCTACCTTCCTGCCTACAGTGACTCCTGACCTGACTTCAGATGGCAAAATCTATACATGAAACCTTTAGGCAGGGTGCCCATTAGCACAGGTCTCCACACTGTTCTCTGTGCCAGCTGTCTTTCCCTCTTGCTGCCTGTCTTCCACAGAGCAGCCAGTTATTTTCCTAAAGAACAAAATTGATATTATCCTCTGCCTGATAACTCTGGTAGACTTCCAGTTTTCTGCAGGATAAAGTCTAAACTTCTTTGCATGACATTCGAAGTCCACCATAGGCTGAAATAATCTATATCCTGAATTTTATTAATGCTATCCCCCTCAGCCCTAGTCTTACTCTTCTGTCAGTTTGCTTGTTGACCTCAGTGCCTTTGCACCTGCTATTTTCTCTGCCTGAATCACTATTCTCCCTACTTCTCCAGCAGGTAAATGTCAATTAGTCCTTTAAAACTCAATCCAACTACTTCTATGCCTCAGTAAGGCTCTTTCTACCTCCTTCAGCCTGAGTTACCTTTACTTCCCTTTCAGTTCAGTTGAGTTGCTCAGGCGTGTCCGACTCTTTGTGATCCCATGAATCGCAGCACGCCAGGCCTCCCTGTCCATCACCAACTCCCGGAGTTCACTCAAACTCATGTCCATCGAGTCAGTGATGCCATCCAGCCATCTCATCCTCTGTTGTCCCCTTCTCCTCCTACCTCCAATCCCTCCCAGCATCAGGATCTTTTCCAATGAGTCAGTTCTTCACATGAGGTGGCCAAAGAATTGGAGTTTCAGCTTTTCATCAGTCCTTCCAAATTTGAGTTGCTCAGGCGTGTCCGACTCTTTGTGATCCCATGAATCGCAGCACGCCAGGCCTCCCTGTCCATCACCAACTCCCGGAGTTCACTCAAACTCATGTCCATCGAGTCAGTGATGCCATCCAGCCATCTCATCCTCTGTTGTCCCCTTCTCCTCCTACCTCCAATCCCTCCCAGCATCAGGATCTTTTCCAATGAGTCAGTTCTTCACATGAGGTGGCCAAAGAATTGGAGTTTCAGCTTTATCATCAGTCCTTCCAAAGAACACCCACGGCCGATCTCCTTAAGGATGGACTGTTTGGAACTCCTTGCAGTCCAAGGGACTCACAAGTGTCATCTCCAACACCACAGCTCAAAAGCATCAATTCTTGGCGCTCAGTTTTTTTCACAGTCCAACTCTCATGTCCATACATGACCACAGGAAAAACCATAGCCTTGACTAGACGGACCTTTCTTGGCAAAGTAATGCCTCTGTTTTTGAATATGCTATCTAGATTGGTCATAACTTTCCTTCCAAAGAGTAAAGGTCAGTCAGTCAGTCAGTCAGTTTAGTCGCTCAGTCATGTCCGACTCTTTGCGACCCCATGAATCACAGCACACCAGGCCTCCCTGTCCATCACCAACTCCCGGAGTTCACTCAGACTCACGCCCATCGAGTCAGTGATGCCATCTAGCCATTTCATCCTCTGTCATCCCCTTCTCCTCCCCTCAATCCCTCTCAGCATCAGAGTCTTTTCCAATGAGTCAACTCTTCGCATGAGGTGGCCAAAGTACTGGAGTTTCAGCTTCAGCATCATTCATTCCAAAGAAATCCCAGGGCCAGTCTCCTTCAGAATGGACTAGTTGGATCTCCTTGCAGTCCAAGGGACTCTCAAGAGTCTTCTCCAACACCACAGTTCAAAAGCATCAATTCTTCGGCGCTCAGCCTTCTTCACAGTCCAGCTCTCACATCCACACATGACTACTGGAAAAACCACAGCCTTGACTAGATGGATCTTAGTTGGCAGAGTAATATCTCTGCTTTTCAATATGCTATCTAGGTTGGTCAAAACTGTTCTTCCAAGAAGTAAGCGTCTTTTAATTTCATGGCTGCAGTCACCATCTGCAGTGATTTTGGAGCCCAGAAAAACAAAGTCTGACACTGTTTCCACTGTTTCCCCATCTATTTCCCATGAAGTGATGGGACCAGATGCCATGATCTTCATTTTCTGAATGTTGAGCTTTAAGCCAACTTTTTCACTCTCCTCTTTCACTTTCATCAAGAGGCTCTTTAGTTCCTCTTCACTTTCTGCCATAAGGGTGGTGTCATCTGCATATCTGAGGTTATTGATATTTCTCCCAGCAATCTTGATTCCAGCTTGTGTTGTTTCCAGTCCAGCATTTCTCATGATGTACTCTGCATTTAAGTTAAATAAGCAGGGTGACAATATACAGCCTTGACGTACTCCTTTTCCTATTTGGAAC
>SJXQ01012193.1:72258-111344 GCA_006408695.1 Aepyceros melampus
CATGTCCAGTTCTAACTGTTGCTTCCTGACCTGCATACAGATTTCTCAAGAGGCAGGTCAGGTGGTCTGGTATTCCCATCTCTTTCAGAATTTTCCACAGTTTCTTGTGATCCACACAGTCAAAGGCTTTGGCATAGTCAATGAAGCAGAAATAGATGTTTTTCTGGAACTCTCTTGCTTTTTCCGTGATCCAACGAATGTTGGCAATTTGATCTCTGGTTCCTCTGCCTTTTCTAAATCCAGCTTGAACATCTGGAAGTTCATGGTTCACATATTGCTGAAGCCCAGCTTGGAGAATTTTGAGCATTACTTTACTAGCATGTGAGATGAGTGCAATTGTGCAGTAGTTTGAGCAGTCTTTGGCATTGCCTTTCTTTGGAATTGGAATGAAGCTGATGTTTTCCAGTCCTGTGGCCACTGCTGAGTTTTCCAAATTTTCTGGCATATTGAGTGCAGCACTTTCACAGCATCATCTTTCAGGATTTGGAATAGCTCAACTGGAATTCCATCACCTCCACTAGCTTTGTTCGTAGTGATGCTTTCTAAGGCCCACTTGACTTCACATTCCAGGATGTCTGGCTCTAGATGAGTGATCACACCATCATGATTATCCAGGTCATGAAGATCTTTTTTGTACAGTTCTTCCATGTATTCTTGCCACCTCTTCTTAATATCTTCTGCTTCTGTTAGGTCCAGACCATTTCTGTCCTTTATTGAGCCCATCTTTGCATGAAATATTCCCTTGGTATCTCTGATTTTCTTGAAGAGATCTCTAGTCTTTCCCATTCTGTTGTTTTCCTCTATTTCTTTGCATTGATCACTGAAGAAGGCTTTCTTATCTATTCTTGCTATTCTCTGGAACTCTGCATTCAGATGCTTATATCTTTCCGTTTCTTCTTTGCTTTTCGGCTCTGTTCTTTTCACAGCTATTTGTAAGGCCTCCCCAGACAGCTATTTTTCCTTTTTGAATTTCTTTTCCATGGGGATGGTCTTGATCCCTGTCTCCTGTACAATGTCAAGAACGTCATTCCATAGTTCATCAGGCACTCTATCTATCAGATCTAGGCCTTTAAATCTATTTCTCACTTCCACTGTATAATCATAAGGGATTTGATTTAGGTCATACCTGAATGGTCTAGTGGTTTTCCCTACTTTCTTCAATTTAAGCCTGAATTTGGCAATCAGGAGTTCATGATCTGAGCCACAGTCAGCTCCTGTTCTTATTTTTGTTGACTGTATAGAGCTTCTCCATCTTTGGCTGCAAAGAATATAATCAATCTGATTTTGGTGTTGACTATCTGGTGATGTCCATGTGTAGTCTTCTCTTGTGTTTTTGGAAGAAGGTGTTTGCTATGACCAGTACATTTTCTTGGCAAAACTCTATTAGTCTTTGCCCTGCTTCATTCTGCATTCCAAAGCCAAATTTGCCTGTTACTCCAGGTGTTTCTTGACTTCCTACTTTTGCATTCCAGTCCCCTATAATGAAAAGGACATCTTTTGTGGGTGTTAGTTCTAAAAGGTCTTGTAGGTCTTCAGAGAATTGTTCAACTTCAGCTTCTTCAGCATTACTGGTTGGGGCATAGACTTGGATTACCGTGATATTGAATGGTTTGCCTTAGAAATGAACAGAGATCATTCTTTTTTTGAGATTGCATCCAAGTACTGCATTTCGGACTCTTTTGTTGACCATGATGGATACTCCATTTCTTCTGAGGAATTCCTGCCCACAGTAGTAGATATAATGGTCATCTGATGGGAATACCGGATCACCTGATGTGCCTCTTGAGAATCTGTATGCAGGTCAGGAAGCAACAGTTAGAACTGGACATGGAACAACAGACAGGTTCCAAATAGGAAAAGGAGTACGTCAAGGCTGTATATTGTCACCCTGCTTATTTAACTTAAATGCAGAGTACGTCACGAGAAATACTGGGCTGGAAGAAGCACAAGCTGGAATCAAGATTGCTGGGAGAAATATCAATAACCTCAGATATGCAGGTGACACCACCCTTATGGCAGAAAGTGAAGAGGAACTAAAGAGCCTCTTGATAAAAGTGAAAGAGGAGAGTTAAAGAGTTGGCTTAAAATTCAACATTCAGAAAACTAAGATCATGGCATCCAGTCCCATCACTTCATGGGAAATAGATGGGGAAACAGTGGAAACAGTGTCAGACTTTGTTTTTCTGGGCTCCAAAAATCACTGCAGATGGTGACTGCAGCCATGAAATTAAGACGCTTACTTCTTGGAAGAAAAGTTATGACCAACCTAGATAGCATATTGAAAAGCAGAGATATTACTTTGCCGACTAAGGTCCATCTAGTAAAGGCTATGGTTTTTCTTGTTGTCATGTATGGATGTGAGAGTTAGACTGTGAAGAAGGCTGAGCACCAAAGAATTGATGCTTTTGAATTGTGGTGTTAGGGAAGACTCTTGAGAGTCCCCTGGACTGCAAGAAGATCCAACTAGTCCATTCTAAAAGAGATCAACCCTGGAATTTCTTTGGGAGGAATGATGCTGAAGCTGAAGCTCCAATACTTTGGCCACCTCATGGGAAGAGTTGACTCATTGGAAAAGACTCTGAGGCTGGGAGGGATTGGGGGCAGGAGGAGAAGGGGATGACAGAGGATGAGATGGCTGGATGGCATCACTGACTTGATGCACGTGAGTCTGGGTGAACTCCGGGAGTTGGTGATGGACAGGGAGGCCTGGTGTGCTGTGATTCATGGGGTCACAAAGTCGGACACGACTGAGCAACTGAACTGAACTGAACTGAATCAGTCCATTTTAGTTCACTGATTCCTAGAATGTGACGTTCATTCTTGCCATCTCTTTTTGATGACTTCCAATTTGCCTTGATTCATGGACCTGACAGTCCAGGTTGCTATGCAATATTGCTCTTTACAGCATCGGACTTTGCTTCTATTACCAGTCACATCCACAGGTGGGTTTTGTTTTTGCTTTGGCTCCATCCCTTCATTCTTTCTGGAGTTATTTCTCCACTGATCTCCAATTGCATATTGGGCACCTACTGACCTGGAGAGCTCCTCTTTCAGTATCCTATCATTTTGCCTTTTCATACTGTTCATGGGGTTCTCAAGGCAAGAATACTGAAGTGGTTTGCCATTCCCTTCTCCAGTGGACCACATTCTGTCAGACCTCTCCACCATGACCCGCCCATCTTGGGTTGCCCTGCAGGCATGGCTTAGTTTCATTGAGTTAGACAAGGGTGTGGTCCTAGTGTGATTAGATTGATTAGTTTTCTGTGAGTATGAATTCAGTGTGTCTGCCCTCTGATGCCCTCTTACAACACCTACCATCTTATTTGGGTTTCTCTTACCTTGGGCATGGAATATCTCTTCACGGCTGCTCCAGCCAAGAGTAAAGATACTTCTTCACAACTCTTATTTTACCACTGGTGATGTTGTGTTAGACTTGTCAGTTTATGCATCTTCTTCACAGACCAAAAACTGTTTGTGGGCAGAGATGGTGTCTCATCTTAAAAGAAATACCCAGAGTCTAGCATAGTGAGGGGCACATTGTAGAAATGAAATAACTATTGTCAAAATATTGTCAATGAATATTCAGATGCTTAAGAAGTATGCCCCAAGGAATATTACAGACCAAGTCCTTTTATCACTGTATTAAGATATAAAATAAATCCTTTTGTAAGTAAGAGTCTAATTTTTATGGTAAAGAATTGTTTTGTCTTAGCAGCTTGGGCTTCCACCAAAGACAAGGTGGCTTAAACAACAGACATATTTTTTCTGGAGCCTGGGAAGTCTACCATCCAGGTGCCTGCACATCTCATTCTTGGTGAGGTCTCTATCCCTACTTGCAGACAGCAACCTTCTCACTGTGACTTCACATGGCAAAGAGAGTGCTCTGCTCTCTTCCTCTTTACAAAGGCACCAATTCCATAATAAGGGCCCCACCTTCATGACCTCATCTAAGACTAATTACCTCCCAAAGGCCTCATCTCCAAACACTATCACATTGGGAGTTAGGGCTTCAGCGTATGAACTGGTGGGGGTATGGGGAGTCAAACATTCATCTACCACACTTTGTAATATCAAATGATCAACCTCTTTTTTTCCTCTATGAAATGTTTTCATATATCTAATTGTCCTAATAAGGTAATTTGCACATTATTTTTTAAAGACTATCTGAAATTCTGTTGTCTTTCTAATTCAGGAAGTTCTTTGCCAAAATCTTCTGAGTACCACAGGATTGTTTAATTATGACTTCTGATAGAATAGGGTGTCTTAGAAAAAGTCAAGAGGTGATATGTGGTTGTGAGTTGGTAGGTATATGGAATTTTAAACTTTTTAAAAAATCTTTAATGTAATAAATAATATATGAAATAAAACTTTGTAGGCTTTTATGAAGAAAACTATCTTCTAAATATTTTAAAGTACTACCCAATTAAAGTTATTTAAAGAAAAACTCCATGTTGCCTAAAATATCTTCATAGCTTCACATGTGATTTTACTTGAGGCAGCCAGCAAGGCTGTGGTTTCTAGGGAATGGATGAAGAGTGCCTCAGAGTCTTTGTGACCATGTGCTGTCTAGGGCTGTGCAATGCACAGCCTGCAACCATTCTTGATGGTCTTGTTGCAAAACAAATGGTCTCTCCTTTTGCACAGACAGACCCTTCCTACTTGGGCTTCCTCCATACTGACGATTTAAGCCTGGCTGCACATTAGGTCAATTAAACAGACTCTTTGGGGTGGGACTCAAAATACCAGTTTTTCAAAATTTAGGGATATCATTTTTGTGGCTCCAATGATTATAAGAGTGTGTTGCTCCTGGCATTCAGTAGGCTGGGCCTAGGGATGATATGTCTCCTATACTTATGTACCAATCCCTTAAACAAACAATTGTCTTGTGTTTTGCATTATTTTTTAATGTCTGATTGGATTTTTCATGTTGCTAAAAAGAGTTGTTTATTAAAGATCTCATCCTGGAAACTAAATCTGTATTACATATAAACATATGCAAATATATGTAAAAATATAAAAGCATTTTCGTAGTCTTGATATATATTGAGTTTTTCAGGAAGCAGCCATTCATTAATTAGAAGACTGTTCTCTTTTAAGTTCAGAACTTTACCAAGAGCTCTTAGACATTTTAGAAAAAAAATAATTTACTCAAAGCAATGCTATTCCTGGAATTTGTCACCAAAATAAAACACCTGTATCAACCTGCATTTGTATCTAAATTCACAAAGGATCCTATGTATATGTCTATTTCACTGTCTTCGAATGTAATTGTGTCTGTGCGTGTGTGTTAGTCACTCAGTCATATCCAACTCTTTGCAACCCCATGGACTATAACCAACCAGGCTCCTCTGTCCATGGAATTCTCTAGGCAAGAATACCTGAGTGGGTTGCCATGCCCTTCTCCAGGGTATCTTCCTGACCCAGGGATCAAAGCCAGGTCTCCTGCATTGCAGGCAGATTCTCTGGGCTTCCTGGGTAGCTCAAATTGAACCCCAGAGAGCTCAAGTTGTATCTAAGCACTAACTAAGTGAAATACATAGTATCATATTGTTTTCTTATAATTACTCCTTGTATTTTAGTTAGAGAATTATACTGAGTTTTTAAATTATGTGTACATGCACGTTATCTATAATTTAGCCACGAAGAAAATAAAGACAGCCTTACAAATTATTTGTTATTAAAACGGGCCCTGGGATCTGAAATTGTTGACAATGACTGCCATTGGTTGTACTTTCTTCAAATTGTTGCCTCATAAGAAATGATTTTTAAAAAGCCCCACCTTCACTGATTCAAACTCACACCCTTTTCAATTTTTGAATTGAAACTAAACCCCAAACATTATTCCCAATTCTTTTTTGATGCTAAACTACAAAGACCTGAAGACAGTAGCTACAAATTTGAATGAGGGTTTGTTTGCTACCTATCATTATAGAGTATATCCCTGTGTCACTTTAAAATACCTTTTAGGAGTTCTTAGTTGACTGTTCTAAATGAGGTTTTTGTTCATTTTTCTAAATTTTGTAATAGATATTGGGCAACTAATTTTTTTAATAGATATTGGGCAAATAGATATTTAATAACTTCTTTGAAGCAAATGATCTATTTCTCCTACCCCTCTTCAACCACTCACTGTTATGTCATCCCCTTAACCTGGTCATCACTACAGCTTCTATGAAATCTTAATTTCAAGCATTCTATTCTCTGGTCACAACCTTCTATCCTTATAGTCGCCTGCTCTAGAGCACCCATCCCAAAGTTCATTAAGACCTTTAATCCATTAAACTTGTTCCATCCTCACTATATCTGATTTTCCCATTTTTTTCCCCACATTCATCTACCCATCCCCCCAACAATGCCCTTGAGTCTTCAAGATTATTCTCAGTTTAGGAACTGACAGTAGCTGTTTCTTCTGCCAGAAATACTTTTATGTCTCATACTTGAATGATTCACTTGGAGTCATTCATATTTCAGCCTAAAGATTACCTGTTCAAAGAGATCCTCTCTAACTATCCCATCCAAAGCAGCCACTTGGTCCAGCTGAAATGACCATCATATCATCTGTTTTAAGTCTCTGTAAAGCTCTTACTACCAATAAGAATTTTTCTTGCTGATTTATGATCTGCCTCCATCATTTCAGTATATCCTACACAAAAGCAGAGAGCTTGTGTGTCTTATTCACTGAGAAATTATGCTTGATGACAAAGTAGGTATTCTATAGATATATAAAGATGTAGGAAGGAAGGAAGGATGGAAGGAAGTGCAAAATGAAAGGAGGGAGGTTAGAAGGAAAGAGAGGAAGATAGGAAAAATAAACAAGTGTTAATAAAGAATTATTCCCTTTTTAAAAGGTGAACACATGCTGCTGCTGCTGCTAAGTCGCTTCAGTCGTGTCCGACTTGTGCAACCCCATAGACGGCAGCCCACCAGGCTCCTCTGTCCCTGGGATTCTCCAGGCAAGAACACTGGAGTGGGTTGCCATTTCCTTCTCCAATGCATGAAAGTGAAAAGTGAAAGTGAAGTCACTCAGTCGTATCCAACTCTTCGAGACCCCATGGACTGTAGCCTACCAGGCTCCTCCATCTATGGGATTTTCCAGGCAAGAGTACTGGAGTGGGTTGGTGAACACATGAGGACTACATTAAAAAAAAGAGTAATAATGATGATGGTATGACAAGCTTTGATTTCCCTCATCCCCATTCAGGAAAGCTGATCATCTCACCTTTGCACCATGACAGTGTTTTTTTGCAAGTCCATATAACAGCACTTTTCATCTTGTGTTATAACTATTTATTGATGTTGTTGTCTCCCCCAATAAAATGTGATCTCCTTGTGGGCAAAGAATGTGTCTGATTCATATTTATAGCCCTACTGGCTGACACGGGAAAATAGTAGAAGCTTAATAAATACTGAGAGAACAAATGGGTAAAGGAAAGAGAGAGAAGAAAACATTAGAATTATAATGTAAGGGATAGAAATTATAACAAATTTCTCTCTTTGGATGCCATATCTTCTCTAAGTCATTGAAAATGAACGCAGGAAAGCATACTTTTAAAAGATGTACACTTGCCGGACAGCATGGCATGGAGGTTAAGAGCATGGATTCTAGATCCAGTCTAGGATTCACATCCCAGTGCAACTACTTCTCAGCTAAGTGACTTTGGACAAAGTGTTTAACCTTCTGGACCTCAGTTTCCTCATCTACAAAATAAAGATGAAATCCACCTCACAGTCTTGTATGAGAAATAAAGACATTATATATATGTATTGGTTAGATTAGATGCATTAAAACTGACCCAAAATGTAAATCTTTACAACAATAATCATTAGCTCATGATTCCTAAGGTTGACAATTTGCACTGGGCTTAGCTAAGCAGTTCTGCCGGTGCCCCCAGGCACTCAGCTGGCAGTCAGCTGGGGCTCTTGGCCTCACTTGCGTGCCTTGTGCTTGGCTTGGACAACTCAGTTGTGTATCTCTAGCATGTAGCAGGCTGGCCTGGACTTCTTCATGAGGCAGCTGAGTTCTAAGGCTGGAAACGTGAGATCACATACAAGTACCCAAGCACTTTCTAAACCTTTTCTTGTGTCATATTTGCTGGTATCTCATTGGCCAAACAACCTATGTGGCCAAGTCCAGAATTAAGATAAAGAAATAGTCTACTTCCTAAAGAGAGGAGCTCAAACATATTGTGGTCTGTTTTCAAAAATATACAGAAAAACACTTTGGACAGTGGCTATCACACAATAAGTAGTATGTAAGTACTAGTTAACTGTATATATGGCAATACTTGTTCAGATACTTTAGAACCCCGCTGCTATAGCACTTTAAGTAAAAATGAAAGGGAATTACAAAATTAGAAGTAGAGACAGGAAACAGAACCAGAATATGACATAGTCTCAACCAGTTTTATCTTATGGAAAATAAAATGGAAATTCTACAAAACTTCTAAAACCTAACTCCACTTCCAAGAGGCTGTTCAGTATGGTTTAGGGAGGCAGCATCCTGAGATCTGGGAACAAATTGCCTACTTCCTGGCTGGCTAATTTCCAACAAATTACCTAACTACTCTAAGCCTCAATGTCAGCATCTGTAGCATTGGGGAAATGTTTAAGTTTTAACTCCTACGGTCCTTGCAAGGATTTCATGAGCCAAAATATGTAAAATACTTCTGGCACTTGGTGAACATGGAATAAAAGTTAGTTATTATTTTTCTTATTATTTTAGAATAAAAAATTATCTAGTACTGTTTAGAGATTTCTAACCTCAGCAACACAATGGAATTACCCAGGGAGCATAAAACAACTAACACCTGTCTCATCCAGAGATCCTGATGTAAATAATCTGGAGGGAGACCCAAGTAGTTCTAACATACAACCAAAACTGAGTAACACGGGTCTACTGTAGAAGATGTTAGAGATGATGCAAAGCAAACACTTTACTGCAAAATGAGAAAACTGAGACCTAAAAGAGGTGATAGGAATTGTTTATGACCCCCAGGTAGTTGGTGAGAAAACTGGAAACCAGTATCCATAGACTCCTATCCACGGTTCTTTCTCTTTTATCTGGTCACTGTGTGGACAAGTTAGCCCAGGCCAGCTGGGAAAGAGGATGCTGACCCTCCTGTTAAGGCTACCCAATGCCAAATTCAAGGCTCCAAAATTAACTCCAAGGCTGATTTGTTCTCCTTTGACTATACAATCTTCTCCCTGCACTTTCAGGTCTGATTCAATAGCATTCAGATTCTGCTGTTGGCTGTTGGAATTAGACTTTTATTTCATTTATTAGTGAAGAAATTCCACTGTATTAATAAATACATATTCATGCAAGCTCAGAGCTATATTCAGAGAGGGCAAGCAAAAGTGTTAGTTGTTCGGTCATGTCTGACTCTTTGCGACCCCGTGGATTGTAGCCTGCCAGGCTCCTCTGTCCATAGAATTCTCCAGGCAAGAATACTGGAGTGTGTGGCCATTCTTTTCTGCAGGGGATCTTTCCGACCCAGGGATGGAAGCCGAGTCTCCTACATTGCAGGGAGATTCTCTACCTTTTGAGCTGCCAGGGAAGCACATTTCAGGGAGGGGGCAGACATCTCTTCATTTCTGTTTTTCTTCTTTCTTCCCACCCTCCCTTCTCTCTCTTCCTCCTCCTCCCCATTTTCCAACCCTCCCCCAGCTCCACCCTACAAAGGACATTTGTCTTAGATTACTACCTTCCTTGATCCTTGTGAATTATCTTTACTGTAGAGAATTTTCTCCTCCTTTTAAATTGTTTGTGGAAATAGGAATGCCCCTCAGTTCATAATAGTGATTCTGCTGAAATGCCAATAATTCTCAGAATCAGAGGACCAGCCTCCTTGCAAGGTCAGGAAAGATGTGGGAAATTCTATGACTATTCCCTTGGTAAAAGGCTGACACATGAGGGCTAAAAGAAATAGGGCTGGTGGTGTCAGGAATTCCTAAGGAACAGAGACTCAAAAGAAAATGATTTTTCTTTTTTCCTCTCCAGCTTTAGCATATACAAACAGTAACCCTTTGTCATTTTCTTAGAGTTCTTAATTACTAGGATTGAAGGGAACAAATTCAATGAGTAAGAAAAAGGTGAGTACAGAGCAAGATTCTCAGAATCGTGGCCTTTAAAAAAAGAAGTATTCTTACATTAATAAAGTTGGATAAAAAATGAGTATACAATATGATCTACTTTTTCATTTATTATATATATATGTATATATGATTATTGTAGAGAATATTTTTTATCATTGCTGATCTGAAGCGTCTGATTCTTTTATGATGCATATGTATTACCATGTATCAGAAAAACAATAAAATCATTATTTTAAAAACAAAACAAATGCTAAACATTGATCTTAGAATAAAACCCTGGGGTCTTTTTTTTTTTTTAATATTCATTATTCTGAAACTGTTTTCTTATGATGTCAGGATCTTAGGAGAGTCATAAAATTAACTGATTTCTGTAATTGCATATTGATTCATGTGTGCATATATGTGTGCATGCCTGCTCAGGTCTGTTGTATTTTTGGCCTTTCTTCCAACCCCCGCTTATCACTTTAGGCGAATTTGTATCATTTCCCAGGCCTTCTCAGCTTTTGTGACATTTCCAATTCCATCTGCAGATTTAATTAACGTGCTGCTTCTTCATTCTTTCTCATCACTGATAACAAGAGACATAAAACTGGACCCAGCACTGAATGCTATGCCATCTCGCTACCTCCCACAACTGGACACATCCTTCTAGTTTACCTAGTTTTGGAGCCAAGCTGATTGAAACTGATTTTGCAAGTAAAATTCACTCAGACATTGCATCAAATGATTTATGAAGTCCATGCAGCCGTGTGGTGTCCCATTAATCACAGACACTACAATAATCTATTTGTGTGCAGCAGTCCTCATAAATCGGAATAAAGTAAATTCCACAAGTGCATCTTCAGCTTTTGCAACAGGGCACATGGTATTATTCAGGGCACAATCCACATGTGCAATGTTAGCAGAGTTGCAGATTCCTGAACTTGGTCAAGCAAGTAAAAATATGCATTCATTTACCAATGCTTGCCAAAGCTAAAGAAATTACAGCTTGTTTATCCACGGCATGAGACAATTTCTTCAGGGCTCAACTGTCTCAAAATTTTCATGAAAGCTGATGTAAATAAACAGAGTATAAGAGGCACAACAATAAAAGTGGTGAGACGATTTTGTTAACAAACAATCCAGAATTACATCTTCAAATAGATGTTGAGGATTTAAATGTCATCACCATTTGGAGACTTATTTCAATGATATTATGAAAGAATTTTGTAAATTCTCTCTTGAAATTGATCTGTGTTTCACATAACAAAAGAATGTCTTTAGCTGAGACAAGCTCACTTTATCTGTGAGTGTATTTCTTGTCTTGAATACAGTCCAAAATTATTGAATATCATGTCTGGTAAAGATGCTGAATGATCCAGCTAGGTAATAGTAAATTTTTGTCAAAACATAGACAAGTCAATTTTTCACAGAACTAGAACAAAAATTTTCACAATTCATATGGAAACACAAAAGACCCCAAATTCCCAAAGCAGTCCTGAGAAAGAAGAATGGAGCTGGAAGAATCAACCTTCCTGACTTCAGATTATACTACAAAGCTACAGTCATCAAGACAGTATGGTACTGGCACAAAAACAGAAATATAGACCAATGGAACAAGATAGAAAACCCAGAAATAAACCCATGCACCTATGGGTACCTTATTTTGAACAAAGGAGGCAAGAATATACAATGGAGCAAAGACAGCCTCTTCAACAAATGGTGCTGTGAAAACTGGACAGTTACATGTAAAAGAATGAAATTAAAACACTTCTTAACACCATACACAAAAATAAACTCAAAATGGATCAAAGACTTAAATGTAAAACCAGAAACTATAAAAGTCTTAGAGGAACATAGGCAGAACACTCGATGACATAAATCAAAGCAAGATCCTCTATGACCCACCTCCTACAGTAATAGAAATAAAAACAAAGTAAACAAATGGGATCTGATTAAACTTAAAAGATTTTGCACAGCAAAGGAAACTATAAGCAAGGTGAAAAGACAACCCTCAGAAGAAAAGACAACCCTCAGAATGGGAGAAAATACTAGCAAATGAAGCAACTGACAAAGGATTAATTTCCAAAATATACAAGCAGCTTGTACAACTCAATGCCAGAAAAACAAACAACCCAATCAAAAAGTGGGGAAAAGACTTAAGTCATTTCTCCAAAGAAGACATACAGATAGCTAACAAACACATGAAAAGATGCTCAACATTGCTCATTATTAGAGAAATGCAAATCAAAACTACAATGAGGTATCACCTCACACCAGTCAGAATGGCCATCATCAAAAAGTCTACAAACAATAAACGCTGGAGAGGATGTGCAGAAAAGGGAACATTCTTACACTGTGGGTAATGTAAATTGGGTGGGAATGTAAATTGATATAGCCACTGTGGAACACGATATGGAGATTCCTTAAACACGTAGGAATAAAACCACTGTATGACCCAGCAATCCCACTCCTAGGCATATACCCTGAAGAAACCAAAACTGAAAAAAACGCACGTATCCAATTGTTCATTGCAACACTATTTACAATAGCTAGAACATGGAAGCAACCTAGATGTCCATCAACAGCTGAATGGATAAAGAAGCTGTGGTACATATACACAATGGGATATCACTCAGCCATAAAAAGGAACACATTTGAGTCAGTTCTGATGAGGTGGATGAACCTAGAACCTATTATACAGAGTAAAGTGAGTCAGAAAGAGAAATATAAATATCATCTTCTAATGCCTATATACGAAATCTAGAAAAATGGTACTGAAGAATTTATTTACAGGACAGCAGTGGAGCAGCCACTCCAGTACTCTTGCCTAGAAAATCCCATGGACGGAGGAGCCTGGTAGGCTGCAGTCCATGGGGTCGCGAAGAGTTGGACATGACTGAGCAACTTCACTTTCACTTTTCACTTTGGTGTATTGGAGAAGGAAATGGCAACCACTCCAGTGTTCTTGCCTGGAGAATCCCAGGGATGGGGGAGCCTGGTGGGCTGCCATCAATGGTGTCACAGAGTCGGACATGACTGAGGCGACTTAGCAGCAGCAGCAGCGGTGGAGAAGCAGACACAGAGAATAGGCTTATGGACATGGGGAGAGGGCAGAAGAGGGTGAGATGTATGGAAAGAGTAACATGGAAATTTACATTACCATATGTAAAATGGATAGCCAATAGGAATTTGCTGTATGGCTCAGGAAGCTCAAACAGGGACTCTGTATCAACCTAGAGGGGTGGGATGGGGTGGGAGATGGGAGGGAGGTTCAGGAAGGAGGGGATATGTGTATACCTATGACTGATTCATGTTGAGGTTTGACAAGAAACAACAAAATTCTGTAAAGCAATTATCATTCAATAAAAAAATAAATTTTAAAAAATACATAAAAATGTAGACAAATCAATTTTTCTAATTATATGAAGAGAATATTAAAAATTAAAATATAACAATATAAATACATTGAATTAAATAATAATTAAAAAGAATTGCTTTCAAAATCCTAACACACAAAGATAATCACTCTTAACATATTAATAAATAGCTTTTCTAAAATATTATCTGTATGTTGCTTGTGTCTTTATAGATGGACATGGAGATATAGATGTAAACAAAACAAGGTAAGATGAGATTCCACCATAATTGTTATATTATTATTTGCTTTAAAATAATCAACACTACATTGTGGATATCTCTCCAATACAGTAAATATAGAACCACACAATCACTTTAATAACTATAATTTTCCATTACATAGGTTTATTTAATCAGCACTCCATTCAAGGACATTTACTTTATTTTCAATATTTCAACTATGAATAATACTATGATGGATATCTTGGTTGTTAGGTATTTGTATATTTGACCTTAGCCTCTTCTTAGAAAAAGAGTTCTTAGAATGATAAATTTTCTCAGAATAAGAATTATTTTCTTAGAATAAACTCTTAAAATTGTGATATCTGGATCAGGGAATGCCCAGCTAATCTTTGGCAGTGTATTGTGAAACTTCCTTCCAGAAAAATTATACCAAGTTACACTATCACCAATAATTCATGAAAGTTATTTCTTTCTCCCATCCTTGTTAATCTTAGGTATTGTCAGTCTTTAAAAATGTTTGTCAATCTGATAGATGCAGTGTGTTTTCTCACTATTTTGATTTTCCTATATTTGACAATATTTAGTTGAACATCTTTTCATATGTTTATTGATCATTTATATTTCTTCTTTGGGAGTTACCTGTCACATATTTCCATCTGAGAGGCAATATTCTTCAATTTTACTGATTCATGGCATGATTTTTATATTAAGGTAAGGCTGCTTTTAATCAAAACCAAGATGTGAGTCTAATGAATCTAGTCTCCTTATAGAATTCTAACTGGATCAGAGGTCAGTTCCAAAAATATTTTGAGATTGACAACATTCTTAGAAATTGGGTTTATTTTCCCAACATGACAGCATGAGTGCATTGAAAAACAATACTCCTCTGCATATCTGATTTCTGTATATTTGTTGAAGAAAAATATAATCCTTAGGCTTGATTAAATGCCTGTGCTCTGGCATCAAATTGCCTGTCCTCAAATTCTGACTCTTTCATTCAGAATCTGGGTGATCAATCATGTTATCTAACTATTTTGCGCCTTGGTTTCCTCATCTATAAGATGAAGATAATAATAGTCCCTACTGCATAGAGTTGTTGGGATTTTAATGAGAATATGTGTATAAGGTATTTAGAATGGAACTGAGAACATTTTAAGTGCTCAATAAATATTAGCTATTATTAAGTGCAATGATACTGTTTGGTTTCATGACCTGCTCAAACTTAAATCACCATTCTACTTGAAAACATTTTTTTTTAATGTATGTTTTATTGTTCTCTGTGCAGGTAAACCATCCTGATGATGTGCTTAGGCTCCTCAAATTTCAATTTGGGAACTTAAAAGAGAGTTAAGAATCTGCCTACCAATGCAAGGGACACAGGGTCAATTCCTGGTTGGAATTCTGAATGATCCAGCTCCTCCTCCTCCTCCTAAGTTGCTTCAGTCGTGTCCGACTCTGTGCGACCCCATAGACGGCAGCCCACCAGGCTCCCCCGTCCCTGGGATTCTCCAGGCAAGAACACTGGAGTGCGTTGCCATTTCCTTCTCCAATGTGTGAAAGTGAAAAGTGAAAGTGAAGTTCTTAGTAGTGTCCAACTGTTAGCGACCCCATGGACTGTAGCCTACCAGGCTCCTCCATCCATGGGATTTTCCAGGCAAGAGTACTGGAGTGGGAATGATCCAGCTAGGTAATAGTAATTTTTAGCTAGATTTAATCTATTACCTAAAGGTATTTAATCTATCACCTAAATAGATTCACATGCCACAGAGCCACTGAGCCCACGCTCTCTGGAGCCCACGAGCCACAGAGAGAGAGCTCATGGGCCACAACTGGGACCCGATGTAGCCAAATAAGTAAATAAGAGCTCTACAGTAAGAAACAAATAAGAAACCATGATAAACTCTCTTCTTCGTTTTCTAGTGGCTTTTAGGATATTGCAACATGAGACTAAGGAAAGACTTTCAAATCCTTGCACAGGTCTGAATGACATACAGTTTGGACATCACCCAAATGGGATTTAGATAGCTGGGGAGCAGGACCAGGGCTTCCCAGGTGACACTAGCGGTAAAGAACCCATTTCCAATGCAGGAGATATGAGATGCAGAGTCAGAAAGATCCCCTGGAGGAGGGAATGGCAACCTACTCCAGGATGCTTGCCTGGATAATCCCATGAACAGAGAAGCCTGGTGGGCTACAGTCCACAGGGTCGAATAGAGTAGGACACAATTGAAGTGACTTAGCATGCATGCAGGGCCAGGGTGAGTTGGTTGCAGAGGTGGTGGGAAAGACCTAGAAGCCAGGTTTGAAGGCTTGGGTAAACTCATGGGAAAATGAGTTCTCAGTAGGTAAATGGCCACTGCTCTAATCTGCAAGTAAGGACATGGAAGCACCAAGAAGCCTAGCCAAGAGGTTCTGATCCAAAATAAGTCAAGCAGAACAGATTCAATGTGATAGAGAGTACTTACAGCATCATGGGCTTCCCTGATAAAGAATCCACCTGCAATGCAGGAGACCCCTACCCCTGGAGAAGGGATAGGCTACCCAGTATTCTTGCCTGGAGAATCCCCATGGACAGAGGAGCCTGGTGGGCTGCAGTCCACAGGCTTGCAAAGAGTCAGAAAGAACTGGGCAACTAAGCACAGCACAGCACAGAGCATAGCATCCTAGCAGTGCAGGAAGGAAGTCACTGAGACCCAGATCTAAATCCTGACTCTGGCACATGGCTTATGTCCTTGGTATATTTAGGTAATTTCTCCTAACTTCAGTTCCTTTTCTGTAAAAGTATGTTTGATCATACCCTATAATGAGATTGCTATAAGGATTAAAAGTTAAGATATCAAAAGCATGTAGCATCTACTCAATTCCATGTGCTCCATTAATGGAACCTAGAAAGGAAGCAGAGCAGGTGTTGAAAATGTTTAGGATCTAAACCGTGTGAACACTGAATAATCAGAACAAGTGCCTGAGCAACGAGGCCATTGAGAAGGGATCCCCAGTGAATAGAAAAGTTGGTCCAACCAGAAAGAAAGGATGCAGGCCCACACATATCGCTGGTGTTTTATAGGCTCCTTAAAGATGAGAAACTGGTCTTCATACTAAGTAAGGATTTCAGAGTTTGGAGCTTGGAAAAGGAGCAAATATTCAACAGGTCTGCTTGGCCAATAATCTATAGTCAGATGGAGGAATAAAACAAAGTTGTGGGGAGTTCTGATTTCTAGAGACTGTACTTTGGGACAAGGTAAAGTGCCTCAGGGTGGGAGCAACTGGTTTGCATAAAAGCAGGTGGTGCCCATCAGAAGCTCAGACACCAAATGCCCAGGCAACAGAGACATCATTACTCATCAACAGAGGTGAAGAGGCAGACAGCCAGGTGTTTAAACAAAAGAGATAAGATTGCAACTGTACACTGAGTCAGAAAAAAGAAAGGGGAACTGATAAGAATTTACTGGCTCTAAGTTCTGGCGGTTGGAGGCAAAATGTCCATTCCTACTGCCTGCTCCTTAGTAGAACTGGAGTCAGAGTAAAAGCAGAGGTAAACAAATAAACCGCCGGTGCCAAGGAGCATGGTGGAAGGTTCCATGCTAGACTCGCCAGGTAGTAAATGGCAAAGACCCAACAAATTTGAGATCATTAGCAACCAGGACTTCATTTTCCTCATTTATAAAATGAAGGTGTTGTACCTCAGGGTATTAAAAGTTTAAAAGTTTCCTTTATTTCTGTTAGAACCCCCAAGAGGCCTCTAGTTTGAATGGTCTTGTACCTTCTTCACAAAATGTTGTTGCCTGGTAGATGCTGAGTAATACTATTTATGCTTGTTATTCATCTGAGAAAATATGGTTTTAATGAAAAGCTAGAAGCTTGTTCTCAGGTTCTAACCATGTGGCAAATAACAAAATGGAAAGCCGAAAGCTAAGTCTAACCCATTAAACTTAGGAACTCCTCCTTTACTTTGGAATTTCAAAATCTACTGTGGCATGTTTGGCTTTGTGTCAGAGCTCATTATCACACAGCTCTGCTGTTTGGTGCATCTCCTGACCAGTTTTCTTGCTCCTATTCATTGTTCCTCTCTTACTCTGCTGCTATGATGTCAACTTTTTATTAAATATAAGGTGCCATCACTTGTAAGCAACCACATTATTTTATATACTTCTGAGAAAGAAATGGGATGCTTCTGAGTTTCAGAGTTATTAAACTGTTTCTAAAGTGTGTCTTAAAGTCAATGATAAATAGTATGTCTATAAAATAAGAATCAGCTAAGGTCCCTTGGCTCTGAAGCTTCGAAACATTGCCCGTGGGATGAACTCTGAACTCTGCAACAGATTTGGGGCCTTCACTATCCTAGCCAACCTTACTGGACCTGTCTCCTAACGCATGCCACCAGCTATCAAGCTACCTCCAACCTAACTTTTTTTAACTTTTTATTTTGTATTGAAGTACAGCCAACTAACAATGCTGTGATAGTTCAGGTGAACAGCAAAGGTATTCAGCTGTACACACAGATGTATCCATTCTCAGCCAAACTCCCATCCCACCCAGGCTGCCATATAACACTGAGCAGAGCTCCCTGTAGTATACAGTAAGTCCTTGTTAGTTATCTGTTTTAAATATAGCAGTGTATATGTGTTGATCCCAAACTCTCTAACTATTGCTGCCCCTATTTTCCCTCCTAACAACCTTGAGATCATTCTCTAAGTCTGTGAGCCTGTTTCTGTTTGGTAAATAAGTTCATTTATATCATTTCTTATAATGGCAAAATCATATGTTCTCTTCCTTCCTTCTACATTTACTAAACACCTACTATATACCAAGTCCTATTTTAAGTATATCACTGTTTTCTTTGTTTTGAATCTCCCTCTCTCAACCCCTAAGCCAGAAATCTATTTTTCCTTCAAGATCCTAACCAACCATCTTCTCATTCATGAAAAAGTTTTGTGAAACTGTATCCAGTTTTTCTCATGTAGACTTAACTTTGTAAGCTTCTGTTACACTGTGTTGAAACAGTTAATGCACCAGTTGCCCATCCTAGACAGTGGGCCCCTCAAGCACACACAAAAATGACATTTATTTTTGTAATCAGAATAAGGATTTAGAATGTGGAATCCTGCTTCCTGGCTTCAAAGTCCCTTTCCTGCCTAGTGGGAAATCATGCACCCTAAGTGGGGAGACAGACATGAAAAGTGACAATTTTGGATTTCTCCAGTAGACCAGTGGTTAAGACTCTGCACTTCCACTTCAAGGGGCACTGGTTCAATCCCTGCTCAGGGAAGTTTTGCATGCTGTGCCCTGTGGCAAAAGAAATAAGTGACATTTTCAAGGAAGTACAAACTGTTAGGGAGTACAGTCACTATGAGGTGAAGTTCTTAGGTTTAAACCTCATACAGACCAGAAGTGCTATGAATCCAGACTATAACCATCTCACAAGTTTTGCAAGTAGCGAACCTTCAGGGAATATCTTAACCTATTACAGGTTAAGAAAAAAAATCATAAAGACACTAGAAGATTTATTAAGTACTTACTATATGCACTGAATCCTGCAGGCGCTAACTTCCTAAGTGACTGGTGAGAAAAATGAAACTCTTATTAAATCACATATTCAGTCACACAGTGTTAAGCACAATCTGAATTTGATCCTGGGTCAATCTGATTGCCAAGATCAAACTCTTTCCATTAGAGTACTTTATGGCATAGTACCTCATCATCAATGAGGAGATTCCTCATTTGGCTAATAATTTGTCAAGAAAAAAAATGGATAGTCTTCTTCAATCACCTGTGATTGGTGTTAATTTGCTCTCCCTGGCAAATGTAATAGGAAATATGACATGATTTTTGGCAATAATCAATTGATGATGAAGACACTCTTGGCATCTTTTTCCTGTATTTTCTTCTTGCAAGTTTCATGCCTTATCTTAATCTTCCAATTCTCTTGCTAATCTCAGACCAGTAGTCATTTACACAGTCACAGCCTACTGGTAACTAGCAATTGGTCAATGAACTTGATTTGTCCTGTGAACTTTAGTTGGAGTTTGAAAAAGCTAGTGAAGAACAAATAATGTAGGCAGTAAGATGATCAAGATCTCTAGTTGGAGTCCCAAACAGAATAAACACAAGATGAAACACCCCAAGACACATATTAATCAAACTAACAAAGATCAAATACAAAGAGCAAATATTAAAAGTGCAAGGGAAAAGCAACAAATAACACACAAGGGTATTCCCATAAGGATAACAGCTGATCTTTCAGTAGAAGCTCTTCAGGCCAGTAGGGAATGGCAGGACATACTTAAAGGGATGAAAAAGAAAACTCTACAACCCAGATTACTATACCCAGAAAGGATCTCATTCAAATATGAAGGAGAAATCAAAAGCTTTACAGACAAGAAAAAGCTGAGAAAATTCAGCACAACCAAACCAGCTCTTCAAAAGATGCTAAGGGAGCTTCTTTAGACAGGAAACACAGAAAAGGTTTATAAACTCAAACTCAGAGGAACAAAGTAAATGGCAACAGGTCATACTTATCAGTAATAATTATCTTAAATGTAAATGGGTTGAATGTCCCAACCAAAAGACAAAGACTAGCTGAATGGATACAAAATCAAGACCCCTATATATGCTATCTACAAGAGACCCACCTCAAACCAAGGGACACATACAGTCTGAAAGTGAAGGGCTGGAAATATATATTTCATACAAATGGAGACCAAAAGAAAGCAGGAGTAGCAATATTCATATCAGATAAAATAGACTTTGAAATGAAGACTGTGAAAAGAGACAAAGAAGGACACTACATAATGATCAAAGGGTCAATCAAAATATAAGATATAACACTTATAAATATATATCCACCCAACATAGGAACATTTCAAAACATAAGGCAAATGCTAACAAGTATGAAAGGGGAAATTAACAATAACACAATAATAGTGGGAGACTTTAATACCCCACTCACACCTGTGGATAGATCAACCAAACAGAAAATTAACAAGGAAACACAAACTTTAAATGATACAATGAACTAGTTAGATCTAATTGATATCTTTAGGACATTTCACCCCAAAACAATGAATTTCACCTTTTTCTCAAGTGCACATGGAACATTCTCCAAGACAGATCACATTCTGGGCCAGAAATCTAGCCTTGGTAAACTAAAAATTTAAATCATTTCAAGCATCTTTTCTAATTACAATGCAGTCAGATTAAATGTCAACTACAGGAAAAAAACAACTACTAAAAATACAAATATATGGAGGCTAAACAACATAATTCTAAATAACCAACAAATCATGGAAGAAATAAAAAAGGAAATAAAAATATGCATAGAAACAAATGAAAATGAAAGCACAACAACCCAAAACTTATGGGATTCAGTAAAAGCAGTGCTAAGGGGAAGGTAGAAACAAAGGAGACTACAGAAAAAATCAAAAAAATAAAAGCTGTTCTTTGATAGGATAATTAAAATAGACAAATCATTAGTCAGACTCATCAAGAAAAGAAGGGAGAGGAATCAAATCAAAAAAATCAGAAGTGAAAAGGAGAAATCACAACAGACAATACAGAAATACAAAGGATCATAAAAGACTACTATCAGCAACTATGTGCCAATAAAATGGACAACTTGGAAGAAATGGATGAATTCCCAGAAAAGTATAACTTTCCAAAACTGAACCAGGAAGAGATAGAAAATTTTAACAGACCCATCACAAGCATGGAAATAGAAACTGTAATTAAAAAAATCTTCCAATGAACAAAAGCCCAGGACCAGATGGCTTCACAGCTGAATTCTACCAAAAATTTAGAGAAAAGCTAACACCTATCCTACTCAAACTCTTCCAAAAAATTGCAGAGGAAGGTACATTCCCA
This sequence comes from Aepyceros melampus, assembly GCA_006408695.1. Classification (NCBI taxonomy): domain Eukaryota; kingdom Metazoa; phylum Chordata; class Mammalia; order Artiodactyla; family Bovidae; genus Aepyceros; species Aepyceros melampus. The sequence continues at coordinate 93,793 of SJXQ01012193.1, forward strand.
AATTCATTCCATGAGGCCACCATCACCCCAATGCCAAAACCAGACAAAGATGCCACAAAAAAAGAAAACTACAGGCCAATATCACTGATGGACATAGATGCAAAAATCCTCAACAAAATTCTAGCAAACAGAATCCTACAACATACTAAAAAGATCATACATCATGACCAAGTGGGCTTTATCCCAGTGCAAGGATTTGTTAATATTTGCAAATCAATCAATGTGATATACCACATTAACAAATTGAAAGATACAAACCATGTGATTATCTCCATAGATGCAGATACAGCCTTTGAAAAAATTCAACATCCATTTATGATAAAAAAAAAAAACCCTCCAGAAAGCAGGCATAGAAGGAACATACCCCAACATAATAAAAGCCATATATGATAAAACCACAGTAAACATTATCCTCAAAGGTGAAAAGTTGAAAGCATTTCCCCTAAAGTCAGGAACAACACAAAAGTGCCCACTCTCACCACCACTACTATTCAACATAGTTTGGAAGTTTTAGCCACAGCAATCAGAGAAGAAAAAGAAATGAATCCAGATTGGAAAAAGAGAAGTAAACTCTCACTGTTCAGAGATGACATGATCCTCTACATAGAAAACCCTAAAGACTAAACCAGAAAATTACTAGAGCTAATCAATGGACACGACTGAGCGACTGAACGGAACAGAATCAATGAATATCTAAAGTTGCAGGATATAAAATTAATACACAGAAATCCCTTGCATTCCTATATACTATCAATGAGAAAACAGAAAGAGAAATTAAGGAAACAATCCTATTCACCACTGTGACAAAAAGAGTAAAATACTTAGGAATAAATCTACCTAAAGAAACAAAAGACCTAAATATATATAACTATAAAACATGGATGAAAGAAAACAAAGATGACACAAATAGATGGAGAAATATACCATGTTCATGGATTGGAAGAATTAATATAGTGAAAATGAGTATACTACCTAAAGCAATATATAGATTCAATGCAATCCTTATCAAGCTACCAACAGTATTTTTCAGAGAACTAGAACAAATAATTTCACAATTTGTATGGAAATTTCACAAAAAGAAAAAAAAAAAAAACCTCAGAAAGCCAAAGCAACCTTGAGAAAGAAGAATGGAACTGGAGGAATCAACCTGCCTGACGTCAGATTATCCTACAAAGCTACGGTCATCAAGACAGTATGGTACTAGTGCAAAGACAGAAATATAGATCAATGGAACAAAATAGAAAGCCCAGAGATAAATCTACACACCTATGGACACCTTATCTTTGACAAAAGAGGCAAAAGTATACAATGGAGAAAAGACAATCTCGTTAACAAGTTGTATTGGGAAAACTGGTCAACCACATGTAAAAGAATGAAACTAGAACACTTTCTAACACCATACACAAAAATAAACTCAAAATGGATTAAAGATCTAAATGTAAGACCAGAAACGATAAAACTCCTAGAGGAAAACAGGCAAAACACTCTCTGACATAAATCACAGCAGGATCCTCTATGGCCCCCCTCCCAGAATAATGGAAATAAAAGCAAAAATAAACAAATGGGACCTAATTAAAATTAAAAGTTTTTGCACAACAAAGGAAACTATAAGACAGCCTTCAGAATGGGAGAAAATAATAGCAAATGAAGTAACTGACAAAGAATTAATCTCAAAAATATACAAGCAACACATGTAGCTCAATTCCAGAAAAATAACAACCCAATCACAAAATGGGCCAAAGAACTAAACAGACATTTCTCCAAAGAAGACATGCAGGTGGATAACAAACACATGAAAAGATGCTCAACATAACTCATTATCAGAGAAATGCAAATCAAAACCACAATGAGGCACCATCTCATGCCAGTCAAAATGGCTGCTATCAAAAAGTCTACTAACAATAAACGTTGGAGAGGGTGTGGAAAAAAGGGAATCCTCTTACACTACTGGTGGGAATGCAAACTAGTACAGCCACCATGGAGAACAGTGTGGAGTTCCTCAAAAACTGGAAATAGAACTGTCATCAGTTCAGTTCAGCTTAGTTCAGTTGCTCAGTTGTGTGCAACTCTTTGTGACCCCATGAATCACAGCACGCCAGGCCTCCCTGTCTATCACCAACTCCCAGAGTTCACTCACAACTCACATCCATCGAGTTGGTGATGGCATCCAGCCATCTCATCTACTGTCGTCCCCTTTTCCTCCTGCCCCCAATCCCTCCCAGAATCAGAGTCTTTTCCAATGAGTCAACTCTTTACATGAGGTGGCCAAAGTACTGGAGTTTCAGCTTTAGCATCATTCCTTCCAATGAATACCCAGGGCTGATCTCCTTTAGAGTGGACAGGTTGGATCTTCTTGAAGTCCAAGGGACTCTCAAGAGCCTTCTCCAACACCACAGTTCAAAAGCATCAATTCTTTGGTGCTCAACTTTCTTCACAGTCCAACTCTCACATCCATACATGACCACTGGAAAAACCATAGCCTTGACTAGATAGAGCTTTGTTGGCAAAGTAATGTCTCCGCTTTTGCATATGCTATCTAGGTTGGTCATAACTTTTCTTCCAAGGAGTAAGCTGTCATATGACCCAGCAATCTCACTGATAGGCATATGCACCGATGAAACCAGAATTGAAAGAGACACGTGTACCTCAGTGTTCATCGCAGCACTGTTTACAATAGCCAGGACATGGAAGCAACCTAGATGTTCATTCAGTTCAGTTCAGTTCAGTTGCTCAGTCGGTCTGACTCTGCGACCCCATGAATCGCAGCACACCAGGCCTCCCTATCCATCACCATCTCCCGGAGTTCACTCAGACTCACGTCCGTCGAGTCAGTGATGCCATCCAGCCATCTCATCCTCGGTCGTCCCCTTATCCTCCAGCCCCCAATCCCTCCCAGCATCAGGGTCTTTTCCAATGAGTCAACTCTTCCCATGAGGTGACCAAAGTACTGGAGCTTCAGTTTTAGCATCATTCCTTCCAAAGAAATCCCAGGGTTGATCTTCTTCAGAATGGACTAGTTGGATCTCCTTGCAGTGCAAGGGACTCTCAAGAGTCTTCTCCAACACCACAGTTCAAAAGAATCAATTCTTCAGTGCTCAGCCTTCTTCACAGTCCAACTCTCACATCTAGTCCAAACCATAGCCATGACTAGACAGACCTTAGTCGGCAAAGTAATGTCTCTGCTTTTGAATATGCTATCTAGGTTGGTCATAACTTTTCTTCCAAGAAGCAAGCGTCTTTTAATTTCATGGCTGCAGTCACCATCTGCAGTGATTTTGGAGCCCCAAAAAATAAAGTCTGACATTGTTTCCACTGTTTCCCCATCTATTTCACAGGAAGTGATGGGACCAGATGCCATGATCTTCATTTTCTGAATGTTGAGCTTTAAGCCAACTTTTTCACTCTCCTCTTTCACATTCAACAAGAGGCTTTTTAGCTCTTCTTCACTTTCTGCCATAAGGGTGGTGTCATCTGCATATCTGAGGTTACTGATATTTCTCTGGGAAATCTTGATTCCAGCTTGTGCTTCTTCCAGCCCAGCATTTCTCATGACGTACTCTGCATTTAAGTTAAATAAGCGGGGTGACAATATACAGCCTTGACGTACTCCTTTTCTTATTTGGAACCAGTTTGTTGTTCCATGTCCAGTTCTAACCGTTGCTTCCTGACCTGCATACAGATTTTTCAAGAGGCAGGTTAGGTGCTCTAGTATTCTCATCTCTTTCAGAATTTTCCAGCTTCTTGTGATCCACACAGTCAAGGCTTTGGCACAGTCAATAAAGAAGAAATAGTTGTTTTTCTGGAACTCTCTTGCTTTTTCCATGATCCAGCAGATGTTGGCAATTTGATCTCTGGTTCCTCTGCCTTTTCTAAAACCAGCTTGAAGTTTTAGAAGTTTCCTGAAGTTTCAGGAAGTTCACAGTTCACATATTGCTGCAGTCTGGCTTGGAGAATTTTGAGCATTACTTTACTAGCATGTGAGATGAGTGCAATTGTGCAGTAGTTTGAGCATTCTTTGGCATTGCCTTTCTTTGGGATTGGAATGAAAACCGACCTTTTCCAGTCCTGTGGCCAATGCTGAGTTTTCCAAATTTGCTGGCATATTGAGTGCAGCACTTTCACAGCATCATCTTTCAGGATTTGAAACAGCTCAACTGGAATTCCATCACCTCCACTAGCTTTGTTCGTAGTGATGCTTTCTAAGGCCCACTTGACTTCATATTCCAAGATGTCTGGCTCTAGATTAGCGACCACATCATCATGATTATCTGGGTTGTGAAGATCTTTTTTGTACAGTTCTTCCATGTATTCTTGCCACCTCTTCTTAGTATCTTCTGCTTCTGTTAGGTCCAGACCATTTCTGTCCTTTATCGAGCCCATCTTTGCATGAAATGTTCCCTTGGTATCTCTAATTTTCTTGAAGAGATCTCTAGTCTTTCCCATTCTGTTGTTTTCCTCTATTTCTTTGCATTGATCGCTGAGGAAGGCTTTCTTATCTCTTCTTGCTATTCTCTGGAACTCTGCATTCAGATGCTTATATCTTTCCTTTTCTTCTTTGCTTTTCGTCTCTCTTCTTTTCACAGCTATTTGTAAGGCCTCCCCTGACAGCCATTTTGCTTTTTTGCATTTCTTTTCCATGGGGATGGTCTTGATCCCTGTCTCCTGTACAACACCACGAACCTCATTCCATAGTCCATCAGGCACTCTATCTATCCGATCTAGGCCCTTAAATCTATTTCTCACTTCCACTGTATAATCATAAATGACTTGATTTAGGTCATCCTGACTGGTCTAGCGGTTTTCCCTACTTTCTTCAATTTAAGTCTGAATTTGGCAATAAGGAGTTTATGATCTGTGCCACAGTCAGCTCCCGGTCTTGTTTATGTTGACTGTATAGAGCTTCTCCACCTTTGGCTGCAAGTAATATAATCAATCTGATTTTGGTGTTGACCATCTGGTGATGTCCATGTGTAGAATCTTCTCTTGTGTTGTTGGAAGAGGGTGTTTGCTATGACCAGTACATTTTCTTGGCAAAACTCTATTAATCTTTGCCCTGCTTCATTCTACATTCTGCAGCCAAATTTGCCTGTTTATCCAGGTGTTTCTTGACTTTCTACATTTGCATTCCAGTCCTGTATAATGAAAAGGACATCTTTTGTGGGTATTAGTTCTAAAAGGTCTTGTAGGTCTTCATAAAACCGTTCAACTTCAGCTTCTTCAGTGTTACTGGTTGGGGCATAGATTTGGATAACTGTGACATTGAATGGTTTGCCCTGGAAATGAACAGAGATCATTCTGTCATTTTTGAGATTGCATCCAAGTACTACATTTCGGACTCTTTTGTTGACCATGATGGCTACTCCATTTCTTCTGAGATATTCCTGCCTGCAGTAGTAGATATAATGGTCATCTGAGTTAAATTCACCCATTTCGGTCCATTTTAGTTTGCTGATTCCTAGAATGTTGACGTTCACCCTTGCCATCTCTTGTTTGACCACTTTCAATTTGCCTTGATTCATGGACCTGACATTCCAGGTTCCTATGCAATACTGCTCTTTACAGCATCGGATCTTGCTTCTATCACCAGTCACATCCACAGCTGGGTATTGTTTTTGCTTTGGCTCCATCCCGGGCAGGGGCCTAGAGTGCCAGGCTGTGACGGCACAGGAACGGCCGAGAGGAGCTACTCTGTGTCTGAGGTTAGGGGCGGCGGCCGAGAGGAGCTACCCTGAGTCCGAGATCAGTGGCGGCCGGGAGGAGACACTCTGCATCCGAGGTCAAGGGCGGCCAGGAGGAGCCACCTGCGCCCGAGGCCAGGGGCGATGACCTTGAGGAGCCACCCCAAGCCCGAGGCCAGGGGCCACAGCTAGGAGGAGCCACCCACGCCCAAGGCCAGGGCCGGTGGCTGGGAGGAGCAACCCAAGGAGTGGTGGCTGCGCAGGTGCAGAAGGGCCTAGAGGAGCTATCCCACATTGACGGTCAGGAATGGTGGCAGTAAGGAGATACCCCTCGTCCAAGGTAAGGAGCAGCGGCTGTGCTCTTCTGGAGCAGCCGTGAAGAGATACCCCACGCCCAAGGTAAAAGAAACCCAAGTAAGATGGTAGGTGTTGCAAGAGGGCATCAGAGGGCAGACACACTGAAACCATACTCACAGAAAACTAGGCAATCTAATCACACTAGGACCACAGACTTGTCTAACTCAATGAAACCAAGCCATGCCTGCAGGGCAACCCAAGATGGGTGGGTCATGGCAGAGAGGTCTGACAGAATGTGGTCCACTGGAGGAGGGAATGGCAAGCCACTCCAGTATTCTTGCCTTGAGAACCCCAAGAACAGTATGAAAAGGCAAAATGATAGGATACCAAAAGAGGAACTCCCCAGGTCAAAACGATGTCCATTGCCAGATGAATAGATAAGAAAGCCATGGTAAATATACACAATGGAATATTACTTAACTATTAAAAAGAACACATTGACTCAATCACTTCCAATGAGGTGGATGAAACTGCTGCTAAGTCACTTCAGTTGTGTCCGACTCTGTATGACCCCAGAGACAGCAGCCCACCAGGCTCCCCCGTCCCTGGGATTCTCCAGGCAAGAAAACTGGAATGGGTTGCCATTTCCTTCTCCAATGCATGAAAGTGAAAAATGAAAGTGAAGTCGCTCAGTCGTGTACGACTCTTCACGACCCCATGGACTGCAGCCTACCAGGCTCCTCTGCCCATGGGATTTTCCAGGCAAGAGTATTGGAGTGGGGTGCTATTGCCTTCTCCTGGATGAAACTGGAGCCTGTTATACAGAGTGAAGTCAGAACAAAAAACACTATATAGTATATTAACACATATATATGGAATTTAGAAAGATGGTAATGATGACACTATACATGAGATAGCAAAAGAAACACAGATAAAGAACAGACCTTTGGACTCTGTGGGAGAAGGCATGGGTGAGATGATTTGAGAGAACAGCATTGAACCATGTATATTACCATATGTGAAATAGATGACCAGTCCAAGTTCAATGCATGAAACAGGGCACTCAAAGCTGGTGCACTGGGACAACCCTGAGGGATGGGATGGGGAGGGAGGTGGGAGGGGGTTTCAGGATGGGGGATACATGTACACCCATGACTCATTCATGTCAGTGCATGGCAAAAACCACCACAATATTGTAAAGTAATTAGCCTCCAATTAAAATTAATTAATTTAAAATAAATATCTCTAGTCATTTCCATTCTATTTTCCTCTATTTCTTTGCATTGTTCACTTAAAAATCTTACATTTCCTTGCTATTCTTTGGAACTCTGCATTCAGTCGAGTATATCTCTCCCTTTCTCCTTTGCCTTTTGCCTCTCTTCTTTTTTCAGCTATTTGTAAGCCCTCCTCAGACAACCACTTTGCCTTGTTGCATTTTTTTTCCCTTGGGGATGGATTTGGTCACCTCTTCCTGTTCAGTGTTATGAACCTTTATCTATAGTTCTTAGGCACTCTATCAGATCTAATCCCTTGAATCTATTTGTCACTTTTATAGTGAATAGTCAATAGTCAATCTATTTGTCACTGTATAATCATAAGGGATATGATTTAGGTTGTACCAGAATGGTCTAGTGGTTTTCCCTACTTTCTTCAAGTTAAGCCTGAATTTTGCAATAAGGAGCTCATGATCTGAGCCGTAGTCAGCTCTAGGTCTTGTTTTTGCTGACTTCTGACAAAGAGCTTCTCCAACTTTGGCTACAAAGAATATAATCAATCTGATTTCAGTATTAACCATTTGATGGTCAATAACCTCAGATATGCAGATGATACCATTCTAATACCAGAAGGTGAAGAGGAACTAAAGAGCTTCTTATGAGAGTGAAAGAGAAGAGTGAAAAAAAAACTAGCTTAAAACTTAACATTCCAAAAACTAAGATCATGGCATACGGTGCCATCACTCTATGGCAAATACATGGGGAAACAATGGAAACAGTGACAGATTTTATTTTCTTAGGCTCCAAAATCAATGCAGATAGTGATTACAACTATGAAGTTAAAAGACACTTGCTTCTTGGAATAAAAGTTATGACAAACCTAAACAGCATATTAAAAAGCAGAGAGAGGTGACAAAGGTCCATATAGTCAAAGCTATGGTTTTTCCAGTAGTCATGTATGGTCATGAGAGTTGGACCATTAAGAAGGCTCAGAGCCACAGAATTGATGCTTTTGAACTGTGGTGCTGGAGAAGATGCTTGAGAGTCCCTTGTACTGCAAGGAGCTCAAACCAGTCAATCCTAAAGGAAATCAACCCTGAATGTTCATTGGAAGGACTGATGCTGAAGCTCCAATACTTTGGCCACCTGATTCGAAGAGCTGCCTCGTTGGAAAAAACTCTGATGCTGGGAACGATTGAGGGCAGGAGGAGAAGCGGGCAACAGAAGATGAGATGTTTGGAGGGCATCATCGACTCAATGGACATGAATTTGAGCAAACTCCGGGAAATACTGAAGGAAAGAGAAACCTGGCATGCTGCAGTTCATGGGATCACAGAGTCAGACCCAACTTAGCAACTGAACAACAAGATGATCAAGATGCATTAAGCTATCAAAGATAATTAATGACAGAGAATATAGATATGATATCAATATATTAGATATAAAACCAAAATGTTAAAATATTCCTTAAGATCCATTGAGAAATCAGAGGAGGTACTGATTTAAAGTCTGTGCATGTAATAAGGTTGATGGTAATGGGAATGCGTCAAACAGGAGCACACATAGGCAGTCTTGACAAAGAGGTTTGGAGAGGAAGCAGTATGTTCTGAAGGACTTGGAAAAAAGAAGGAAAATGAGGATTTGAAGAGCCTCATTCTTTAATGAGTTGCATAGAACCCAGACCTTGGTGACCCACAATACATTCATGAGTAGATACTGTCTAAGACTGTGGAAGCTCAGGAAATAAAACTCACTGGGTAAACATAATATATTTAGATGACCATCCTCTCATTTGAGTAAGTGGAAAGTTTTGATATTACTTATTTTATTGCCACTAATCAGTACTAACAAAAAGCTAAGTTCTTCTTGGAACACCATAATATTTAAAACATTTTAAATGCCAGGATCAGTAACCTAGTTATTATATATTCATTATACAGTCTACAGACAAATGCAAGTTAGTAATAAGTGCATGTCAAAACTGCATCTTGTCTGAGAATGTATAATAATAGCAAATGTAAGAATAAATGGTTAACATTATTTCTGTTTAAAATAACAGGTTAGGCTAACTGCTGTAACAGATAAGCCCCAAATCCGTGACTTATCATAGTAAAGATTCATTTCTCACTCAAATTACAGACTCCTGAGATTCCGTGAAGCAGGTATATGTGAATGTATCTGTATATAGGAGGTCTGTTTCATGCAGTCATGCAGGCACCCAGGATCTACCACTTAATGGTTTGAGATTCTTTCAGGGCTTCAGGATCCCCCATGGTATGCTCTGCAGCCAGCTAGCTGAGAGAGAAGAAAAAAATACACAGGATTGTGGGAAATACATAGGAATAAAGGCAAGCCTGGTCAAGGTCCCCGCCACATCTATTTATATCCCAGGTACCCATTTACTGAAAAGAAAGTGCTAAATGTTGTCTACTTGTGTGTCCAGAATGAAAGAAGGAATATGGATATTGGTAAGCACTATCATTATCCCCAGAAAATAGGTAATAAATTCTCATTTCAGTGACAAAACAGCTGTATGATATATAGCCTTTGAATATAAAAAATCAAGATTCTGATGAACATTATCATATCAGAATTTACATTGAGATAAGTGATGTCTCCTTTCTGCTGTTACTTGGGAAAGCTCTATGTTTACTGCATGAAAGCCACTGATGACTCTCACTTTTTTTAAATTGAGATATAATGACATATAATTTACAGGTGTACAACATAATGATTCAATATTTGTATATGTTGTGAAGTGATCACCATGTTTTAAACTCTTTTTAAAAAAGATTTTCCCTGGAATATGTGTTGGTTCTTTTAAACATTCACAACAAATATCCATTCTTAGAGGATGAATTTGATATCATGAAAACTAAGTTACAATAAGTTGGGTCAGATACAAAGATTAAACAATGAGTTTTATTTTTTCATAATATTCACAAAGCAATTCCAAAATAAACACTTTTAGAATGCATTGATTAATGATATCACTGTTGGAAAAAATATAGCTGTATTTCTTAACATAGATGCCATTTTTTGTTTAGTCACTAAATTGTGTCTGACTCTTTTGCAGCCCTATGGACTATAGCCCGCCAGCCTCCTTTGTCCATGGGATTTCTCAGGCAAGATTACTAGAGTAGATTGTGATTTCCTTCCCCAGGGGCTTCTTCCCAGCCCGGGGATCAAACCTGAGTTTCCTGCATTAGCAGGTGGATTCTTCACCACTGAGCAACCAGGAAGCCCAGATGCCATTTAGATTTGGGGAAAGGCATTTGCAATTTGGATCTATGAACCTTCAGGCTGTTCAAACCAGGAAACAGAACAGGCGGCTAGGTAGTCAGAGACTATGGGGAGATGGCTAGCACTACAAGAGTGAAAATCTCTCTTTCTTGCCATAGGTCAAGAGTCTCTCCTCAATTTTCTGACTCTTGTCTTTTTCCAGACATTGAGAAGAATGCTCATAAGCAGAGAATATCAACTAAAAGAGCTTTACTTTTTGGATGGATCTCAATCATTTATTCCCTTTAATTAGTTTGGTTTTATAAAAAGTCCTTTCTTTGGGAGAAAATTTTTAGTTAAGGACATAACACTGTCCTTTAAAATCCTACTGCATACAGTTTATCAGGCTACATGATTTGATAATACGTAATATTAACATATTTGATGATTCATAGTTAAAGCCTCCAAATATTGAACATTTTAAAGCGTCTAATAAAACAATAATGCAAACCACCTCCTCACCAAAAAAATTTTTTAAGTTAAAAAAAAAAAAGTTTTGCAATGTAATGTGCTTTCCAAGCAACAGGGAAAGGTTTTTAACAAGGCCCTCTACCCTTGGAGATGATCACTTTCACTAAATGTTGGATGGAATGCGTGCTGATAAGAGTTTGTAGGAGGCAATCTAGCAGTGCATGTGAAAAAATAGCCTACTTTTGGACTCACAATTATCAATTCCAGTTTAGGAAATGCCCAAAGAAAATCACTAGGCAATTTGTAAATCTGGCTAAGTAGGAACCCATTGCAGCTTTGTTTATGACAGTGGAAATGTAAAATAAACAAAAAAATCCTAAAAGTATATTATGTCATGATTAAATCTAACATTGTATACCCATTCAATGAAATGATATTCAGTGATAGAAAGGATGCAGTTATTGACCCTAAAGATCAATATGACCCTAAAGCCAGGCTTTGTGAACCGTGAACCTCCAGATGTTCAAGCTGGTTTTAGAAAAGGCAGAAGAACCAGAGATCAAATTGCCAACATCCGCTGGATCATGGAAAAAGCAAGAGAGTTCCAGAAAAACATCTATTTCTGCTTTATTGACTATGCCAAAGCCTTTGACTGTGTGGATCACAAGAAACTGTGGAAAATTCTGAAAGAGATGGGAATACCAGAGCACCTAACCTGCCCCTTGAGAAACCTGTATGCAGGTCAGGAAGCAACAGTTAGAACTAGACATGGAACAAACTGCTTCCAAATAGGAAAAGGAGTACATCAAGGCTGTATATTGTCACCCTGCTTATTTAACTTAAATGCAGAGTATGTCATGAGAAACGCTGGGCTGGAAGAAGCATAAGCTGGAATCAAGATTTCCCAGAGAAATATCAGTAACCTCAGATATGCAGATGACACCACCCTTATGGCAGAAAGTGAAGAGGAACTCAAAAGCCTCTTGATGAAAGTGAAAGAGAAGAGTGAAAAAGTTGGCTTAAAGCTCAACATTCAGAAAACGAAGATCATGGATCTGGTCCCATCACTTCATGGGAAATAGATGGGGAAACAGTGGAAACAGTGTCAGACTTCATTTTGGGGGGCTCCAAAATCACTGCAGATGGTTACTGCAGCCATGAAATTAAAAGACGCTTACTCCTTTGAAGAAAAGTTATGACCAACCTAGATAGCATATTGAAAAGCAGAGATATTACCTTGCCAACAAAGGTCCATCTAGTCAAGACTATGGTTTTCCCAGTGGTCATATATGGACATGAGAGTTGGACTGTGAAGAAAGTTGAGCACCGAAGAATTGATGCCTTTGAACTGTGCTGTTGGAGAAGACTCCTGAGAGTCCCTTGGACTGCAAGGAGATCCAACCAGTCCATCCTAGAGGAGATAAATCTTGGGTGTTCATTGGAAAGATTGATGCTAAAGCTGAAGCTCCAGTACTTTGGCCACCTCATGGGAAGAGTTGACTCATTGGAAAAGACCCTGATGCTGGGAGGGATTGGGGGCAGGAGGAGAAGGGGACGACAGAGGATGAGATGGCTGGATGGCATCACGGACTCGATGGACGTGAGTCTGAGTGAACTCCGGGAGTTGGAGATGGACAGAGAGGCCTGGTGTGCTGCGATTCATGGGGTCGCAGAGTTGGACACGACTGAGTGACTGAACTGAACTAGGAGTAGTATTGCATAATGTGGATTCTGGACCATACTGCCTGGGTTTGCATCCCTTTTGTTCCTTTTATATAAATATTCTATTGAGCATATAATTTAACCTTTCTGTGTCTCTGGTTTCTCACTGCAAAATGCAAGTAATTCTGTACCTACCTCATCAGGTTGGAGTGAGGATTAGAAGTGGTAATATTCTGTGTTGTGCAAAGTCACTTCAGTCATGTCTGACTCTTTGTGACCGCATGGACTGTAGCCTGCTAGGCTCCTCTGTTCATGGGATTCTCCAGGCAAGAACACTGGAGTGAATTGCCATGCCCTCCTTCAGGGGATCTTCCTGACCCAGGGACTGAACCCATGTCTCCTGCATTGGCAGGAGGTTCTTTACCACTAGTGCCACCAGGGAAGCCCCAGAAGTGGTAATTACCCAGAAGTGGTATATAAATAGAAGTGGTATATATATAAAATAGAAGTGGGTATAATATACCCAGGTAATTTGTCAATATGCATGAAGCAAACACTATATAAATATTGTAATTCAGTAATTAGGAAAATAATGGAGCTATTTCCATTAAAAAAAATACAAATCACTATTTTCATATGCAAATTAGTGAAGAAAGCAAGATTCCCTCACAGATACTAACAATTTTAAAGTAGGTTCACAAAATACAATAAGACTGCAAAGGAAAGCAACCTGCCATTCCTCAAATTACTACACGAGGCAGTTAAGTACACTAGGTTCCAAACAGGAAAGTCACGAACACAGTTCTGAGCCCTTGCAAATCACACAACCTCCTGTGCCTCCGATTCAATTATGAAGTGGAGACCACAGAGGCATTGGAGATTCTACAAGGCAATGGCCTTATAGGGCTATTCTCTAGATTCGTTAAAATAAGCCATGTGAAGCGCTTATTAGCAAGCTCTCTGTAAAGGTTAGCTATTATTATCATTGTTATTAATGACTACTCTTGAAAATACGTCTTTGACTGGAATGGGTCCAAGAAAATATCACAAACACCCTGAGATTAGACAGGGTACCAAAGTGGGACCAAACGACTGATCAGGAGAAGAAGAAAAGCAAATTTCTGGTCTGGCAGATGCTGCATAGAAATAGTTGCTGAGATATCACAGAGCAGGGATCCCAGCTCAAGCATAAAACCCACGGAGACTCTCAAGTGGAAGGACTCTAAAAATAAAAATAGAAAAAGAGAACAACCATTTTATCCACACTGCACCCTGGGTGACTGGTCCTCTGCATTCTGGTCTTCCTTTTACAGAGGAGGAAACAGATTCAGAGAAGATGAATACTTTGTTCAAAATGGTGTGTAAACAGCAAAGGGAGGTGTGTGTGGAGATGGTGGTAGACAAGCTCCTAGGCTAAACCTTAAAGAGAATCTGTCTCTGTGCACATCCTTGCCAACTCTGGAGCAGCGGTTGTAAACATGTGGCGCACATAAGACAGGGACCACTTCCTCCCTTGGTGAAAATGAGTCCAAGCACCAAGTTCAGAGTCCAGTATCAGAAGCTTAGCCCCCAATCTAGGGATCCTCCTGTGTCACTGAAATGGCCCAAGCCTAGAAGACGGAGAATCCACGTATAGGGAGTGAATCCAAGCTGAGGGGGAGCAGAGAGATGGGGGATGAAGGTGAAAGGAGCTAGACTGCTTGTCCTGGTTTTGTCATAGATCTTTCTTGTATGTATGCAACATCTTTATAAAACAATGAGACTTTTTCCACAACTCAATTCTAAGAGTCTGCGTGTCTGACTCAAAAGATAACTTCTACATTTCTATTTTCGTCTCAAGAACAGAAAATCCGCACAGCAACTTCTCAGAGCTGACTGCAGTAGAGAGGCTAGGCTAGATAGACTCTGTATCTAGAGAGGAGGGCCCTAACACTAATTCTGGCTCTTACCATCTCATTTCCACTTGCTGCTAGGCCCCGACCTGGGCACTTTGATTCTCAAGTCATTTTCAACGATGTAGCAAACCCCTCCCCTCCAACCCCCGCATCGGCCAATAGAGGGCGGCCTGTCTCTTCTTCCAGAAGTCTACCAGCCGCACACTCTGATTTCTTTTCCTTTCAGACCTGTTCGGTCCCAAACCCACCCCACCCCAGTTTGGAAGACTCTCTCCTTCCCCAACCAGCCCATTCAAGTGCTTTTTTTTTTTAAAAAAAGGCATTTCCTAAAATCTAGAGAGAAGGGCGACAGATGGAAAAGTTCAAACATCCTTTTGTCTGTAATTCTTCCATCCCTCTCTTCCACTCCTGTACTCATGCATTCTTAGAAGTTCTGGCCTCTCCAATGAGCTGACAATCTAATGGGGTGAACTATTTAGAGAAAAGTTTATATTACAACATATTTATTTTCATATTTAATTTATATATATAATATAAGCATTTGTAAAGTAACATGATAAATTAAGCAGAGGTGATTACCAAATGCTATAGAACGGCTAAGGGAATAAGCTCAAGGTGCTTTCCAGAAGAGGAGGCATTAAACCATATTCCATGTATGCTTCTAATTCTTATATTTGTACATGTCTTTCAGGGTCTGTATAACCCCCCCAGTTCCCTCTCTCCCTTGACCCCCAGTTGTCACCATGTTGGGCCCACCTAACCTCTCTTTTGAATCCTTAGTCTGTTTTCTGAAGATGAGGGAATCCTTTGTGTCTGAGCCCCAATCTCATTGCCTTGGCTTCTGGCCACCTACTGTCTCTCCTGGATCCCAGAGGGGAAACGGCTATTTCATAACTGAGCTCCTACTTTACATGCTGTTTCAGGTAAGCTGCCAGGCCCTTGCAGGTTTCTTATTTGCCACTAGTTACAGGCTTTAAGGAACTATGCTTGTTTTCTTGTTTCTCTATTAAGGCTATGGTAAAGGACCATGTGTGAGGAATTTTCTCAGCTGTTACATCCAAATTCCTGTACATTTGACTTCAATTCCCATGAGGAGTCAGATTATCACCTGTGTTGATCTACCTCCCAGAAGGTTCTACCTCTGAAATCCCAGGAATGATGTCCCTTGCTTGTGATCAATCTCTAGGTTTCTCTAACTTTAATATATTGCCTTTAAAAATAAAAAACAAACATAAAAGCAAGACCGTGGCAATGATTCTCTTTTCTTTCAACTACAGTAGCTTTCTCACTTCTGTATTTTTTTTCCATCACCTGACCTTGGCTTTTCCTCTTAAGTCCTACAATGTTATCTGTTACATTTTAATAATGTCTTTATACTTGCATTTGAACATAAATATAGATAACCTCCTCTGCAAGAGTGGAAAGGGCCTTTTAACACAGTTCAATGATGACAGCTTGTTGGCAAATCCCACGGTAGAGTACTGGTGCCTTGTTGGGGTCCAAGAAACAATCATGTTCAACAGCGTTGTATGTTTTATTGTTCTTGAATTTTGCTAATGGAATATCAAGCATATCTGAAATGATTTACCACTTAATAGAACCTTAGGGTATGAGGTCCTTTGGAGATCATCTAACCTGACCTCCTACACAACTACAGGAACTGTCTCTACAACATCCCTGGAAACAGTCATCTCAACAGCTCTTTAAATGCTTCCAGAAAATGGTATGCTCACTCCCCAGTTTCCACTGCTGACAATCAGTGATAATTAATGAGCCTCTTCCCCTTCTCAGGACAAAGAACTATGATTGGAGAAATGTTTAGTTTTCTGATTCCAGTGACTGGGGAATATTCCACTGGTACCTTTGGCTTTTCCATTCAGGATTAGAGTGGTTAAACCAAAATGTTTATAAGAAGTATAAATTTGTTCCGCAAACAGAAGATTTCAAAGGCATCTTTGTTTCTTCTCTCCTTACACTGCTCTGCTATTAACTTTGGGTTCATTAGTCAGGATTTTCAGATCCACTTGGCTGCCACCTTCCTGCAGCCAGACCATCTTGGATCAAAAGGTCGGCAGGCCATTCCCATCTCACACCTGCCACAAGATCTGATTTTTCTTTTCCCCCACACTGATCCTAGTCACTTTCTGTTAATTCACTAATTTTATTGACCCTGTAACACATCCTGGGAATGGTGGGCCATTACAGAGCCTATCACTTCGAGATGCTTTTTCTGACAGCTATAGATGAGAAAAAACCTCTACACGATGCATTCTGCACCATTTCAGCTGCTTCTTTACCTGGTTTAACACAAAGAACATCTTCTTTATTAGCACATTCACAGAAAATGAAAAAAAAATTAAAACCCACTTTTGTCCACCACCTTGGGGAAAAGGGGGCAATGACAGATGACATTAATGATGCATGATATATGCAGGTTTAGTCATGTCAAGACTTGTAGTAATACAATTCGGCTTTACTCAAGGGAGAAAAATTCACCTCTACTTTCCATACGCCCCCTCCTTAATGAAGCACCTCGGCACAGACGGCAGAGCGACAAAACACACCAGGATGTGGACAGGTAAAACGTACTCGAGCTGCAGCGGCCCCAACAGTCTTCCCTCCTATCCTCCGGTATATTTACCTAGACCTTTTAAAGCACTTAATTAATTCACCAGCAGCTTCGCTGGAGGCGTCTCGAGCGTTCCGAGACTCCATTACATAGTATCTTTTACAAACTCCATTCCCAGCTCGAGTGGAAGATGGATTCTCATCCAGTTTTGCAGAGGTTCCATGCGTTTTGCTTCCCTTTCCCGGGTTTCGATCCGGCGGGCACCCCAGCCAAGGGCTGCAGCCTTCCCCTCCGCCCCGAGCTCCGCGTTCCCCGCCACTCTCCGAGCTCAAAGCGTTTCCCGGAGGTGCATCTGCCTCGCCCTCGGGACTCCAAGCCAGCCACGGTGGCCCCGAAGGCTGGCGGGCGCTCGGGGACGCCGCAACTCTCGTAGCTCGCCGGTGCGCCCGAGCCGCAGCGCGCCGGCGATGCCGTAGCGGGAGAGGCGCGCGAAGACTCGGCCGCAGGGCCGGCTCGGTGCGCCGGACTCGGGGAGGCGGAGGGG
>SJXQ01012194.1:0-48404 GCA_006408695.1 Aepyceros melampus
AATTAGTATTTCAGACTAATGAAAACAAGAATATCCATGAAGAACAAAGTCATCTTTTCTTTTGCTGTCTGCTTCTTTCTATGCCTTCCCACTGTAGGCTGAAATAAGAGCCAGTTAACAATTGTACCTCAGTAAATGCACCAGTGACTTTCTAAATATGAGTCAACACCATGTCCATCTATTTTCTCAACAAGGAGAAAACAAAATGCTTTCTTCTTGTAACCCAGACCCTTGGTGACCAGGGTGCACATCACTTCTCACGCAAAACTTATCTCCCTCTTGCCCACCACTATAAATGCTCGCTGCTTCCTTGAAAGGCCACACTGTGATTTAAATAAGTCATTCCACCTTAAACACTGGTGTTCCCTTGCACAAATCATAAATCCCTTATATTTCCAGACCTTCAGTTTCCACATGTGTAAAACGAGAATGAGGCTTTGTCAAACATCCACATGCATGAAAACTAAGAAAGAGCGAGAGAGTGAGTGAGAGAGGCTAAAAGATCAATGAAGAGAGGAAAGAGAAACAGATTTAATTACCAACTCAGGGATAACCAATAATATTACTAAGACTAGTTTTCTTTTCTTTTGAATAAAAAGTCTAAATTGAACTAATATTTGTGAATTAATCCTGAAATGCTCTTCTCTTGAAACCCCTACCATCTTACTACTTTGTAAGGAATCACTTTCTCAAAGTCACTGTCAGTAGAAGAGACTGCAATTCTGAGGCCAGGCGATGATGACACGGCTAATGCACGGCCTAATCACTTTAGCTGCTGCTTCTGGTGACTGTTTCTAAAGAAGCACTGGTCTCCATTTCCAGGTCTGATAAAGTTCCTATCTGTAGTAGACTTAAAGCTACAGGACAAAGGACTTGTGGCTATAAAGGAAATATATTTCAGAACATACTGCCTCCTACATTATCTAGAATACATTATGAACAATAAACTCTTTTTCTAAAATTTAATTTCAACCATTTTCTTATTTACTTTACAGAAGAAAATTTAAAAAATATAAAGCTATTAGTAACAGGTATGTGTCAGGAATGGTTACGTCATACTAAAGCCTATGCAATAATACCTGTATTATCCAGAGCTGCTCTTTGCTGAGACCACATCCATTTAGAGTCCTTCAGGTTTTTCATTTCCATCCTCTTCCTCTTCATCAGTGGTTTCATACTGATCGTCACCCTCATCATTAGGGCAGAATGATGCAGACATTGGGGTCAAAAGTTGGCAGGGAAAATATCCCAACTTAAAATCAGCAGCAGAGTCTAGGCCTGAGGGAAGAGAAATAGGTTTAATAAAAGAAAAAACAAATAATACCTGGATACATTTCTAGCCCCCATCATGTCTGATGCTTGACAATTTTCACAAACGTTTTCCCCCTCTTTCTAGTAGATCTCACACAGATCTCTCTGATTATTTCTGGCCCCTTTGGAGAAAGGATCCAAATCATTTGATACTGATACCATTTTCTATGTGTTTGTCGGAACCTCAATGGAAAAAATGTTCGTTTGATTTAAAGACAAACTCTAAGGGGATGCTCACAGATTCCTCAACCGCTGAAAAGTGCCCCTGTGCTATGTCATCATTTTCGCGGATCCTCCTAGTGAGAATATTCACATTTTTTAAAGCTGTTGACCAAAAGGGAGGGATGCCACTTGTTTGCCTCTATATTGGTAGAAGGCAGCATGCTTTTTCTGAAAACCATGAAGGTCTATAGAACTGGACTTCCACTTGTACAAATTGTGCCCGGAGGTTTTTGAGAGTTTTGACCCACTGCGTGACTGCTAGAGATCTGCCTTTGAGCTCTAAAATATCCCAACTTAAAATCAGTAGCAGAGTCTAGGCCTGAGAGAAGAGAAATAGGTTTAATAAAAGAAAAACAAATAATACCTGGATACATTTCTAACCCCCATCATGTCTGCTGCTTGACAATTTTCACAAACGTTTTTCCTCTCTTTCCAGTAGATCTCACACAAATCTGATTATTTCGGCCCCTTTGGAGAAGGGATCCAAGTCATTTGATACTGATACCATTTTCTATGTGTTTGTCGGAACCTCAATGCAAAAAATGTTCGTTTGATTTAAAGACAAACTCTATGGGGACGCTCACAGATCCCTCAACCGCTGAAAAGTGCCCCTGTGCTGTGTCATCATTTTCGCGGGTCCTCCTAGTGAGAATATTCACATTTTTTTAAGCTGTTGACCAAAAGGGAGGGATGCCACTTGTTTGCCTCTATATTGGTAGAAGGCAGCATGCTTTTTCTCAAGACCATGAAGGTCTATAGAACTGGACTTCCACTTGTACAAATTGTGCCCAGAGGTTTTTGAGAGTTTTGACCCACTGCGTGACTGCTAGAGACCTGCCTTTGAGCTCAATGGCCCCACAAGGGCCTGAAGGCTCAGCCACCACTTGCCCGCCTCGGCCCCTCCGGGACCACAGGCCTCAACCTCCCAGACTCAGAGGCAGCAGTCAGGCCTTCCTCGCCCAGAACTCGGCCTCCACCGCTGGTTCCTCTGCCTTCTAGGATGCGACCCCCTCCGCAGGATCCCGCAGCTCCCAGGGTGGGGCGCGCTCCACCGGCTACTCACCCTGCAAGCCTTTGTCTCCCTCTCCCAGGTCTTCCTGCTCCTGAGGAGGCACCGGACCTTCTCCAGGGTCCAAGGGTGGCTGGGAGCAGCCACTGGCCATCAGGCGGTCAGTGGGAGGCCGGAACAGGAGATGTCTGTTGTTATGGAAATTTTGTAGAAAGGAGTCGACGTGACTCCCGAACAGGGACCCAAACGTCTCCACAGAGAACCCAAGGCCTGTAACCGCTGCCGCACCCTCCTGCTCATTCTCCTCCTCTTCTGTGTCTTCCCCTTCCTCGCCCTCTCCAGTCAGGGGCGCCTCCTCCTCTACATCCTCCAACTCTAAATCAATCTCAGGCTCTTCGTCGTCCGCCTCCATCTCCTCTACACCTTCCTCCATCTTCTCCTCCTCCTCTAACGGCTCTCTACCACATTCCTCTTCCTATTACCTGAAGTGAGTCATGTATGTGCCCTTTGCCTACCGGAGTGAACCCCAGTAAGATTACTTAGAAGGCCACGTAGGGCCTTTAAAAGACAAAATTTTAGCAGAAAGAGAGGAGAAAGACAGCACAGCACAAACTGATCAGAAATAATATGATGCCCTACAAATGACATTACATGGATAAAATCCTACTTGGACTGCCCTTTTGTTTTAAATAACGGTGACAAAGCCCTGTGCCACTCCATAAGGTATGCTGCATGTTGTTATGGGCTGATACACTTTTAAAATGTGAACGCCAGTGACAAAAAAGAGGATAGCATTGCATTACCTTTACTTCAGTGCTCATTTATGGAGATGTTGAAGGACAGGGTAGCCTGGCATGCTGCAGTCCGTGGGGTCGCAAAGAGTCGGACACAGCTGAGTGACTGAACGACAAGTCGCTACAGAAAACAGTTCGGCAGCTCCTGAAGAACGTTCAAAAGCCTCTGGTTGTCTCATCAACTCCACCATTAGCTATTTATGCCCAAGAGTTGAAAGTATCTATTCAAACAAAAAGTTCTATCCCCATGTCCGTAGCAGCCTTATTCACCGTAACCCAATGGGAAACATCCCAAGTATCTATCAGCCTGTCCTCCATTTGTTTCACATTCATAAACAAAAGTGACCCTCTGTACAACGGCATAGCATTCAGCTGTAGAAAGGAATGAGAGAGGCCGGATACAAAAGGTCCCATATTGTAGGAGTGCATTTCTGTCAACTATCTAGAAAGGGTAAGGCCACAGAGGTAAAGAGCAGATTAGCGGTTATCAGAGCCTGGTTGCAGTGAGGGGGAAATGGAGAAGGATTGATTACTGGCATGGGGTTTCTGTTAGCAGTGATCATTTATTTCAGGACAACAGAGAGAATGGCTGAACAGCATTGTGAATGTACTAAATGCCTGTGAAGTATATATACCCTTTTAAAAGGTGACATTTACCACAGTAGCGCGATAATACATTTTAAAGATAAAAAGTGATTATTGGCTTAAGACTTCACAAAGAGATTTGGAATTGATTTCAACACCTGCTAAACTGCATCACGTAGGAAAAATTTTTGAACTTAATACTGGGGCACAAAATGGAGGCGTTCTTGAAGATACCACTGAAGTTTTAAAAGATGCCCCTACAGTGTTAAGAGAGCTACTGAAGATAGCCAATAGATGTATTTGCCTTAAGCATTTTATTATCGCAGTGTTTCAGTGCTCCAGATCATAGCAGCCGTTGTCCTAAAAAATCCTGTAGCGGGCATAGGCACTCGGACATATGGCTCATAAAGTTAAATTGAGTCTTTGTCACTTAGAAATGGGCTTGATAACATGGGACCCAATGGACTATCCCCACTGAAAATATTGATTATGAGTTAGGTAAAGCAAAGCAAGGCCGATAAAGGGGTGAAACCCATAATACATAAGTTCTACGTAGGGAAGAGGTGATTATCCTCACTGTGTCTCCTATCAAAGGCCCCAACTCCCAAGTGCCATCACCTGGGGGTGGGGTGGAGTGGGTAAGGGTTTCAACATATGAATTTGGGAGGAGTGGGGTATCCCACTTTAGTGCGGAGCAAGTGCTTAGCCCAGTCATGAAAAGAAGTCTCTCTTCACTTGGAATTTTGAAGTGAACTGGGGAGCCCTGATGGATCCTTTTTCAGCGCCTAGTTTTATTCCTTCCACTCTCCATTCTCACTGCATCCATGTCAACTTGAATGTTCTTTTCTAAGTACCTTTAACAACATTAAAACCTCCAAATTCTCTTCCTGTCTGGCACAGGAGGTTTAAACAGTTGCTCATATGTGATCTAAACACTTCCTAGTTTTTTTTCTGAATGTAAATTTTTTTTTAATTGAAGTATGGTTGACTTACAATGTCCCAGGTGCACAGCAAGGTAATTCAGTTATACATATACACATATATTATTTTTCAGATTATTTTTCATGATAGGCATTTCAAGAGACTGACAAAGGAACTACAGCTCCCTGTGCTATACAGTAAACCTTTGTTGTTGTTGCATACCTACCTTTAAAATTAGAAATCTATCATTCTATTCATACTAAGTCAAACAAGAGGAATCAAAATGTCATAAATTCTTTAGTTAGGCGAACAATACGTTTTCTAAAGTATATATATTATACATACCAGTGAGTATGCAACTATTATTCACTTAATACCATTGTAACATGATTGGTTAACAGAAAAGTAATAGAATTCTATATCACCAAAATTACCGTTTACTAGAAAAATCTGTAATCACTTTTTAAAATCCTGACACATATCAGAATTATCTTGGAATTTTTTGAAACAAAATTAACTTAAAAAAATGAGCGTATCTCTGATGGCCTGAGCTCTCACAGGGTGGCAACCGGGCACCACATCCAGGTTCCCGTACCCCAGGGTGCCGCCCGATAGGGACACTGCTGTTTTGTTTTTGCAAGGGTGTAATGTAAAGGAAGGGACTCCTGTGGGCGCAAAGTAAGACCTGGGGCTGGAAGGCTTCCAGGCAATCTGAAAGCCTTGATCACTCATTGGACGGCGGTCATGCCAATCCTTACCTCCTGGCAAATGAGCTTAGTGCTAGCGCTGGAGGAAGTGGTCCCGGTTGACCCTTGCAGCTCCACCTACCGTCGCCAGCCCATCAGGGCCCTTCCCGCCTGTCCGCCTTCCGGCTCAGCTTCGGTCTTGGTGGGCCGGTCTGCGGGCTGCTCCCTCACCATTCCTGTTGTGGGGCCCACACCAGCAACTCGCAGACTCCTGTTCCCTGTGCGGCCGTCGTCTCTGCTGCCCCACCCCCACCCTACGGTCCCACTGCCAACAGCGTCTCCTCGGCGCGACACTCAGCCCGGCGGCCGCCATCTTCTCACTGCGCGACGATCGCTGTCTGGCACGTCTCTTTCCTGTTGTGGGGCCCACACCAGCAACTCGCAGACTCCTGTTCCCTGTGCGGCCGTCGTCTCTGCTGCCCCACCCCCACCCTACGGTCCCACTGCCAACAGCGTCTCCTCGGCGCGACACTCAGCCCGGCGGCCGCCATCTTCTCACTGCGCGACGATCGCTGTCTGGCACGTCTCTCCTGCCATGTCTGCCACCGAGGAGCACGACTGGATCCCAGGTGGCCCGGATAGAGCTGGTGGCGGGGCGGACCGTGACCCCAGCCTCCTTGGGGTCCGAGCATCTGCTTCGGAGGGGATGGAAGGCGTGGAGGAGGCCACGGCTCTGCTGGCCTCCTTGGAGGTCTCCAGAGCCCCGCCCGGGGAGCAGGGTTGGCCACAGGCCGCAGTGGAAGAGGAATGTGGTAGAGAGCCGTTAGAGGAGGAGGAGAAGATGGAGGAAGGTGTAGAGGAGATGGGGAGGATGAGGAAGAGAGTGAGACTGATTTCGAGTTGGAGGATGTAGAGGAGGAGGCGGCCCTGTCTGGAGAGAGCGAGGAAGAGGAGGATGAGAATGAGCAGGAGGGTGCGGCAGCGGTTGCAAGCCTTGCGTTCCCTGTGGAGAGGTTTGGGCCCCTGTTCTGGAGTCACGTCGACTCCTTTCTACACAATTTCCGTAACAACAAACATCTGTTCCGGCCTCACGCTGACCGCCTGATGGCCAGGGGCCGCTCCCAGCCACCCTTGGACCCTGGAGAAGGTCCGGTGCCTCCTCAGGAGCAGGAAGACCTGGGAGAGGGAGACAAAGGCTTGCAGGGTGAGTACCCGGTGGGGGGCGCTCCACCCTGGGAGCTGCGAGATCCTGCGGAGGGGGTTGCGTCCTAGAAGGCAGAGGAACCAGCGGTGGAGGCCGAGTTCTGGGCGAGGAAGGCCTGACTGCTGCCTCTGAGGACTAGGAGGCCAAGGCCTGTGGTCCCGGAGGGGCCGAGGCGGGCAAGTGGTGGCTGAGCCTTTAGGCCCTTGCGGCCCCTGTGGGGCCATCCAGCTCAAAGGCAGGTCTCTAGCGGTTAAGTAGTGGGTCAGAGGTCTCAGAAACCTCCAGGCACAATTGGAAGGCAGCACAAGTGGAAGCCCAATTCTATAGACCTTTATGGTCTCAAGAAAAAGCATGCTGCCTTCTACCAACCTGCCGCTGCTGCTGCTAAGTTGCTTCAGTCGTGTCCGACTCTGTGCGAACCCATAGACGGCAGCCCACCAGGCTCCCCTGTCCCTGGGATTCTCCATGCAGGAACACTGGAGTGGGTTGCCATTTCCTTCTCCAACGCGTGAGAGTGAAAAGTGAAAGTGAAGTCGCTTAGTCGTGTCCGACTCTTAGCGACCCCATGGACTGTAGCCCTAGGGGCAAACAAATGGCACCCCTCCCTATTGGTGGACAACTTTAAAAAACGTGAAGATTCTCCATGGGAGCATCTGAGAAAATGATGACATAGCACAGGGGCATTTTCAGCAGTTGAGGAATCCCTGAGCTTCCTCATAGAATTTGTCTTTAAGTCAAATGAACATTTTCCATTGAGATTCTGACAAACACGTGCAAAATGGTATCAGTATCAAACGACTCGGATCCCTTCTCCAAAGGGGCCAGAAATAATCAGAAGCATAGTGTGTGAGATCTACTGGAAAGGGGGAGGGGGATAACCTTTGTGAAAATTGTCAGGCAGCAGAAATGGAAAATCCCATGGGCGGAGGAGGGTGGTAGGCTGCAGTCCATGGGGTCGCGAAGAGTCGGACGTGACTGAGCGACTTCATTTTCACTTTTCACTCTCATGCATTGGGGAAGGAAATGGCAACCCACTCCAGTGTTCTTGCCTGGAGAATCCCAGGGACGGGGGAGCCTGGTGGGCTGCCGTCTATGGGGTCGCACAGAGTCGGACACGACTGAAGCTACTTAGCAGCAGCAGTAGCAGCAGCAGCAGCAGCAGCAGCAGCAGAAATGGGGGGTGGGGTGGGGCTAGTAATGTATCAACCAGTAGAAACATGTCCAGCTATTATTTGTTTTTTCTTTCTTTAAACCTATTTCTCTTCTCTCAGGCCTAGACTCTGCTGCTGATTTTAAGTTGGGATATTTCTCCTGCCAACTTTTGACTCCAATGTCTGCATCATTCTGCCCTAATGATGAGGGTGAGGATCAGTATGAAAACTCTGATGAAGAGGAAGAGGGTGGAAATGCAAAACCTGGAGACAGACTCAAAATGGATGTGTTCTCAGCAAAGGGCAGCTCTGGATAATACAGGTATTATTGTATAGGCTTTAGTATGATGTAACCATTCCTGACACATACCTATTACTAACAGCTTTATAGTTTTAATTTTTCTTCTGTAAAGTAAATAGGAAAATTATTGAAATTTAATTTTGGAAAAACAGCTTATTGTTAATCATGTATTCTAGATAATGTAGGAGGCAGTGTGTTCTGAAATGTATTTCATTTATAGCCACGAGTCCTTTGTCCTGTTGCCTTAAGACTACACAGATGGGGAATCTATCAGACCTGGAAATAGAGACCAGTGCTTCTTTAGAGAATCTTCTTTCACCAGAAGCAGCAGCTCAAGTGACTAGGTCGTGTGTTGGCTGTGTCATCATCGCCTGGCCACAGAATTGTAGTCTCTTGTACTGATGATGACTTTGAGAAAGTGATTCCTTACAAAGTAGTAAGACATTAAGGGTTTCCAGAGAACTGTATTTCAGGATTAATTCACAAATATTAGTTCAATTTAGATTTCTTATTCAAAAGAAAAGAAAACCAGTCCTAGTAATATTATTGGTTATCAGTCAGAGAGTGGCCTTTCATGAAAACAACAACAACAAACCAACAAGCATTTATAGTGGTGGGCAAGAGGGAGATAAGGTTGGTGTGACAAAGTGATGTGCGCCCAGATCACCAAGGGTCTGGGTTACAAGAAGAAAGCATTTTGTTTTCTCCTCGTTGAGAAAATAGATGGACATGGTGTTGGCTCATATTTAGAAAGTCACTGGTGCATGTTATTGGGGTACAATTGTTAACTGGCTCTTATTTCATCCTACAGTGGGAAGGCATAGAAAGAAGCAGACAGCAAAAGAAAAGATGAAATTGTTCTTCACGGATAGTCTTGTTTTCATTAGCCTAAAATACTAATTTTGTTTCAAAGTTTCAACCCCCCAAATGATGTTAACTACTGACATCTGACTTTACTCTTACCTTTTAACAGATAATTTGATAGTATTGTTCACATT
Organism: Aepyceros melampus; assembly: GCA_006408695.1. Lineage (NCBI taxonomy): Eukaryota > Metazoa > Chordata > Mammalia > Artiodactyla > Bovidae > Aepyceros > Aepyceros melampus. The sequence goes on from SJXQ01012194.1 coordinate 9,183, forward strand.
GGAAATAAAAGCTTGTTTGAAAGTAATAAGCTGTAGTGTTTCTTTTTCCACATAAATAACACTGACTCAAATCTATCATTGTTCCATTTATTTATTTATTTTGGCCCACCTTACTGTCACCGAAAGGGATTTCTTTGGGCTATTTGTCAAGCCTGTTTTAAATCCTTGTATTGCAGCCCCAAATAAATTAGAAATATAAGGTTGTAAATAATTTGTGTGACGGTGCCCTAGCCTCTACTATATTCTATTGAAAGAAACTGACGGATGACCTAGCTTTCTGGGACAGCAGCCTCAGCTGGGAACGTGTTTGCAATGCACACTCTCAGACCCTGCTCCAGACCTACTGACTTGGAAATCCTGAGGGTAGGCCGCTAGCCATCAGGGTTTTACAGCCCTCCAGGTGCTACTGAAGCACACTGAAGTTTCAGAACCACTGCTTTAGAGCAGCGGGGGAAAGGTTTACCACACCCACTGCAGGATCATCCTTAGTTCACCGACTTGGTCCTGTCGCAGGTGAACTAAGCAGGGTGGTAAGATCTGGACTTAGGAAGACACTAGAATTCTCAGGGGTTTGAGACAGGCAGCACTCTTGGAGGGGTGTGTCAGTATATTAAGGTTGCCATAACAAGTTGCCACAAACCAGATAAATTAAAACAGAAATACAGCCTCTCACAGTTCTGGAAGCCAGAAATCTGAGGTCAATATATAGGAAAGGGTGGTCCCTTCCAGAGTCTCTGAGGGAGAATCTGTCTCACACCTCTCCTAATATAGGAAAGGGTGGTCCCTTCAGAGGCTCTGAGGGAAAATTTGTTTCACGCCTCGCTCCTAATTTCTGGTGGTTGCTGTCAATCATTGGCGTCTCCATTGTCACATGGCGTTTTCCCCTGTCTGCCTCTTTGTCCTTTCTCTTCTCTTAAGGATATCAGTCATACTGAATTAAGGACCCACCCTAATCCAGTATGACCTCCTCTTAAGTATTTAACCTGCAAATATCCTAGTTCCAAAGAAAGTCACATTTCAGGTTCAAGGGGTAAAACGTCAACATATCTTTTTAGGGGGGCAAAATACAGCTTATAACAAGGGGCAAAGACTCAGGGGTGGAAGTGACAAATAGATAAAACCTACTTCTGAAAGGGTAAAAGCATTGTGATACTGTACATATGTGAGGTTTAAAAACATGGAACAGTTCTTATATTGATTATAGGTTCATATATTTGTAGGAAAAGGTATACATAAGAGTGATGCATACATATGTAGCATGCAGAAAGGTGTGTATGAAAACAATAACCTTATTTAGGACGTGGTTAAATCTTTTTCAATAGAGGGAGAATTCAACTGGGGAGAGAGGTATAATGGGTTTAAAGTTTATTTGTAATCTTGTTTTTAAGAGGAGCGATGGTTGCATGGGTGTAGTAATCTCTGTACCTTTGTCTAGGTCTGAAATGTCTCCTCAGCTAAAGAAAATTGAAAGGAGAAATGGGCCTAGTATCTGGGCCTTATTGAAGGAAAAATGTAAAGTGCTATTTGAGCAGAGTAGAGGATCAGAGAAGAGTACCAGGGGTTTGAGGGTAGAAGGCCTTATTCTATATTTAGTTAAGGCCACTTGAATGCTCGCTAGTTAGCAGCAATACCTTTCCCTATTTTCTGTGCTAGTTCATCTCATATCCTTGAGTATATTAACATTATTTCTTAATGTTTCTCCCCGACTGCCCAAAGTGTGAGCTTCTGAATAGTTGAGAACTAATAGGCTTCTATTCGTCTCTTCTAAAGCATTGTGGTTTCTTCTTCATAGGTGCTTGAAAAAGGTTTGTTAAAGCGAAGTTAGTATAAGGGATCCACAACCCTTTTCCATGACTCTGGTTTTGTCATTTAAAAATGTATTATCACATAGTAACACAGGGTATTACTTATGGCTAGAACAAAGAAAAAAGGCACAAGACCTTTTCTCGTTAATGAAATAACAGTCCAAGTAGAAATTTCTCCGTGTAGTGTCACTTGAAAGGCTTCAGATTGGTTGTTTGGCTCATGCCATGCTAGGAGCCTCTGTGTGTGTGTGTGTGTGTGTGTGTGTGTGTGTGTGTGAGTGAGTGTGTGCTTGTGCGTGTGTGTGTGTGTATTTGGCTCATGCCATGCTAGGAGCGTGTGTGTGTGTGTGTGTGTGTGTATGAGTGTGTGTGTGCTTGTGCGTGTGTGTGTGTGTGTGTGTGTGTGTATTTGGCTCATGCCATGCTAGGAGCGTGTGTGTGTGTGCTTGTGCATGTGTGTGTGCTTGTGCATGTGTGTGTGCATGTGTGTGTGTGTGTGTGTGTGTATTTCTGTCTTATATAGTTAATGTAATGTAATTCAATCGTGCCCAACTCTTTGCAACCCTGTGGAATGCAGGCCTCCAGGCTCCTCTGTCCATAGGAATTTCTCACTGTTCCAGTGAGAATACTGCAATGAGTTGGCATTTCCTCTTTCAGGGGACCTTCCCGACCCAGGGTTTGAACCCGCGTCTCACAGGTCTCCTGCGTTGCAGGCAATTGCTTAACACTGAGCCACCCATGTATAACTGTAGTTAATATGAAAGGCCCTAATGCGGGCTTCAGAATTTTTGGAGGTTCACTTGAAATACAAAACACCTCTTTTTGAGATAAGTCTTTTTTGGTGCATACTCTTGAGTCCATGTCCCTGCCTCTCACTATGGTCCAGGTACCTAGGACCCTGAATGTACTCCCCAAGTGGCGCCATGTCCCCAGCCACAAGGGGCCAGTGTGTTCTTCTTCACTGAGTCTGTGCTTCTCAGGGTTGAGTGGCACTGTCAGTGCTATACTCTCAGGACTGAGAGGAATCTAAGAGGTGGTGGCTTCGTATACAGGCAAACGGAAAAGCGGGCCACATTATCCACATAGATGTACGTGACGCCTCTCGTGGTGAGGGAGGAAGCTCAGGCTTGCTTCACTGAAGGGTGCTGAAGCTCTAACATATCGGGCTTCTCTGGATCTCTGAGAGGTGGTCCCTAAATCAAGTCAGGGACAAACCCTGCAGTTTTCTGTTCCTCTGGATGTTTGTGGGTTTCCCTATTTTCACATGTGTCAAATATGTTCTCACTGAGTCCCTCAACCATGAAAATTTGGGGCTTCTTCAGGAAAAGACCTGTCTTGTACTTCTCTGCCTCACCCAGTAAAGGTTAGGATGTTTTGATATTTTCCTTGGTTATGGCTCCATCTTCTGAAAGGATGTGATCCAAAACTCTCCTTTATTCCACTATCTGGGAGATGACCATTGGGAGAGAAACAAAAGTGGTAGGGTGGGTGCCAGAGTAAACAGTTTTCTGTACCACTTAGGGATATTCTAATGATACTAAGTCAGTGATGAAGAATCACTTGCACTCTAAGCCCCCTATTTTCTGATGCTTATACCTCCAAGGAATAGAAAGGAGTACACGTTCAGAACTCTAATGTGGCAGGATTCTAAGTCAATGATGTTTTGTGAAATGTGGTATTATCAAGCCCTCTGTGATGTAAATGACATCATATTGTAGCATAGGTTTTGAGGCGTGAAATTTACATTTCTTAGAAGCCTAAGCAATGGATTAGGTGTGTTTAGAGATGAGGAATTGATATCACCACCAAATCCATGAAGAAAATGAGTTTAAAACTATTCTAAGAGGCACCTAAAGTTTGTCTCTTTTTCTCTCCCTCTTATCCAGTTTATTTACTCTGGTGCCTTTCTTTCACTTTTTCCCACCTTATTTTAGATCCCATCAGTTCCTTATAAATTATAAACTATTTCATCTATACCAAAGATAATACAGCATATATGTAAGGTATATCATAATAATATAAAAACCTATATACCCGTCACCAAGCTTGAAAATTAGAACATAGCCAATGCTTTTGAATCCTACCTGTGCCCTTCCTGATTCACCTTCTCATTCCTTCCCAGAGGTAACAACAACTATCCTGAACTTTATTAATAATTCACTTATACACTTACTGCATGGAAATGTTCCTTTAAATTATGTTATTTCTTGTCCATTTTGGACTATATGCAAATGTAATTTTACTAGATGTATTATTGCTCTTTCTCCCCTCCCCTACCACCCCGTGTTTGTGAGATTTATCCATATTGATGTGTATAACTGTAGTAATAAATTTTCATTGCTGTACAGTTACCCATCATATGAAAATCCCACAATGTGTCTATTTCCTTTTTGTGGACATATGAGTTCTTTTCGTTTTTATCCTGCTGCAAATTATTGTGCAGTGAACTTTCTCATTCATATGCCCTGATGCCCATCCATGAGAGTTTCTCTAGATTCTCAGTTGAGGGCAATTTTCTACAGCAGGCCCCCCCCTCCCCCGACCAAACAGGGCTACATTTGTAACGTGTGGAAACATTTTTGGTTGTCAGAGCTGAGGATGTGCTCCTGGCATCTAGTGGGTAGCAGCCAGAGATACTGCTAAGCATCCTACAATGGACAGGAGAGTCGTCCAGAATGCAAAATTATCTGTTCTGAGATGTTGAGAAGGCCTGATCTCGAGTACATGCCTAGACATGAAAGTCTTGGATCTTAGCATGTGCCCAAGTTCTGTTGCAGGGAAAAGTCAATTCTGGCCCCATGTTGGAACTGTTACTTTGACTTGCTTTTCATTATTTTTATTATTATAATCATACATAATGGCTGCCTCTGAGACTCCTGCTCCTCTGCTTAACTGTTAAACTAATGTGCCTTTTTCAGGACCCTGTTCACCTATGAATGACAGGATGGAAGAAGTTAAACATCCCCTGCGTACGGCTTGCCATTCTAAAAGATATTTACAAGATCTATGGGCTTTTCACTTTGTTTCCTCACCTCCTACCCGCTAATCTATAAAGGAACCTGGCATCCAGACCCTGATAAGATGGTTATTTCGAGACATTAGTCAGCCATCTGATGGCTTTCCGAATAAAATTGTATTCCTTGCCTCAACACCTTATCTCTGATTCATTGGCCCATCGTGCAGGGAGCAGAGCAAACTTGGGCTCAGGAACAGTTCAGCTTTCCTTGTTGTTGTTTAGGTGCTAAGTCGTGTCTGACTCTTTTGTGACCCCATGGACGGTAGCCTACAAGGCTCCCCCGACGATGAGATTTCCCAGTCAAGACTACTGGAGTGGGTTGCCATGCCCTCCTCCAGGGGATTTTCCTGACCCAGGAATCGAACCTGTGTCTCCTCTCTAACCTTAATATACTAACACACCCCTCCAAAGTGCTGCCTGTCTCAAGCCTCTGAGAATTCTAGTGTCTTCCTAAGTCCAGATCTTACCACCCTGCTTAGTTCACCTGTGACAGTACCAAGTCGGTGAACTAAGGATGATCCTGCAGTGGGTGTGGTAAACCTTTCCCCCGCTGCTCTAAAGCAGTGGTCCATACTTATGTGAAGTTTAGAAATATGCAACAGTTCTTATATTGATTATAGGTTCATATATTTGTAGAAAAAGGTATATGTAGGAGTGATGTATACATATGTTGCATGCAGAAAGGTGTGCATGAAAACAATAACCTTATTAGGACAGTGGTTAAATCTTATTCAATAGAGAGAGAATTCAATTGGGGAGAGGTATAATGGGTTTAAAGTTTATTTGTAATCTTTTGTTTTTAGATGAGCGATGGTTGTATGGGTGTAGTAATCTCTGTACCTTTGTTTAGGTCTGAAATATCTCCTCATCTAAAGAAAATTGAAAGGAGAAATGGGCCTAATATCTGGGCCTTATTGAAGGAAAAATGTAAAGTGCTATTTGAGCAGAGTAGAGGATCAGAGGAGAGTAGCAGGGGTTTGAGGGTAGAAGGCCTTATTCTATATTTAGTTAAGGCCACTTGAATGCTCGCTAGTTAGCAGCAATACCTTTCCCTATTTTCTGTGCTAGTTCATCTCATATCCTTGAGTATATTAACATTATTTATTAATGTTTCTCCCCGACTCCCCAAAGTGTGAGCTTCTGAATAGTTGAGAACTAATAGACTTCTATTCGTCTCTTCTAAAGCACTGTGGTTTCTTCTTTATAGGTGCTTGATAAAGGTTTGTTAAAGTGAAGTTAGTATAAGGTATCCACAACCCTTTTCCATGACTCTGGTTTTGTCATTTAAAAATGTATTATCACATAGTAACACAGGGTATTACTTATGTTTCTGTGATCTTCTGAATGGTTGAGAAATAATAGGCTTCTATTCGTCTCTTCTAAAGCATTGTGGTTTCTTCTTCATAGGTGCTTGATAAAGGTTTGTTAAAGTGAAGTTAGTATAAGGTATTCACAACCCTTTTCCATGACTCTGGTTTTGTCATTTAAAAAATATATTATCACATAGTAACACAGGGTATTACTTATGGCTAGAACAAACGAAAAAGGCACAAGACCTTTTTTCATTATGAAATAACAGTCCAAGTAGAAATTTCTCCATGTAGTGTCACTTGAAAGGCTTCAGATTGGTTGTTTGGCTTATACTGAGAGGGTAACAGGCAGGAAGGCCAGGGGCCTCCAAACGGAGGAAACAGCCTGCAAGTGTCAGACATTTTATCTCTCTGAAGCGGCAGGAAGAAACTAACGATATTTTTCCTTCTCTATACAAACTTAAAAGGTTTCTCTTAAAATTCTGTGTTTCCATAGTGACATCTGATTATCACCTGAAGTTAACCAATGCCTTTTTCTTATGGAAATGTTTGTCTTAAGCTATGCTAATGTACTATGCATCCACCCCAAACTCTGTCTTCAAGTTGGTTCCGCCTTTTGGGCTCAGAACCTACTTGATAAACCAGTATGTTATACTCCTATATTGTTCCTCTAATCTATGTAAATGAAACTCTTTGTATGGTGAACTGCCCTTCTTCAAGATTCAAGTTTATCATTTTATGTCCCAAGACAAGCCATTTGGAGCCAAGGTTATCCCAAAATACATCTTATGGGTGAGGGGCCTGGTGCCATTCTAAGTTAACAGGCTGCTGGTGACTATATAACATCCAGCTGAAGACTAGCAAGCGGGTACTCTTTCTACCCCCTTCTGATGCCTATGTCAGAAGCTTTCTCTATCTCCTTTATACTTTAATAACACTTTGCTACATAAAAGCTCTGAGCGATCAAGCCTCGTCTCTGGCCCCGGATTGAATTCTTCTCCTCCAGAGGCCAAGAATCCCGGCGTCGTAATTCAACAACAACCTTTCAATACCATGCTAGGAACGTGTGTGTGCATGTGTGTGTGTGTGTGTGTGTGTGTGTATTTCTGTGTTAATATAGTTAGTGTAATGTAATTCAGTCGTGTCCAACTCTTTGCAACCCTGTGGACTGTAGGCCTCCAGGCTCCTCTGCCCATAGGAATGTCTCACTGTGCCAGTAAGAATACTGCAATGAGTTGGCATTTCCTCTTTCAGGGGATCTTCCTGACCCAGGGATTGAACCCGCGTCTCACAGGTCTCCTGCGTTGCAGGCAATTGCTTAACACCGAGCCACCCATGTATAACCGTAGTTAATATGAAAGACCCTTATGCAGGCTTCAGAATTTTTGGAGGGTCACTTGAAACACAAAACACCTCTTTTTGAGATAAGTCTTTTTTGGTGCATACTCTTGAGTCCATGTCCCTGCCTCTCATTATGGTCCAGGTACCTAGAACCCTGAATGTACTCCCCAAGTGGCCCCATGTCCCCAGCCCCAAGGGGCCAGTGTGTTCCTCTTCACTGAGTCTGTGCTTCTCAGGGTTGAGTGGCACTGTCGGTGCTATACTCTCAGGACTGAGAGGAATCTAAGAGGTGGTGGCTTCGTATACAGGCAAACCGACAAGTGGGCCACATTATCCACGTAGATGTACGTGACGCCTCTCGTGGTGAGGGAGGAAGCTCAGGCTTGCTTCACAGAAGGTTGCTGAAGCTCTAACATATCGGGCTTCTCTGGATCTCTGAGAGGTGGTCCCTAAATCAGGTCAGGGACAAACCCTTTTCTGTTACTCTTGGTGTTTGTGGGTTTCCTATTTTCACATGTATTGAATATATTCTCACTGAGTCCTTCAACTTTGAAAATTTCAGGCTTCTTTGGAAGGGGAGTACGAAATGGCAACCTACTCCAGTGGAAATTTGCCTGGAAAATTCCATGGACAGAGGAGCCTGGCAAGCTACAGTCCATGGGATCACAAAGAGTTGGACACGATTGAACATGCACATACATTCCTTACTGGCTATATGACCTTGGGCAAATTATTTAATTTCTCTCAACCTTGGTTTAAAAAAATAGCCTTGGAAGGGTTGGAAGAGTGGGATCTAAGCTGGACCTAAAGGAATGACTCCCAGAATCTTATAGAACCTGTCCACCAGTTGGCTACTACCTGTGAGACCACCACTGGAATGCTTGAGTTCAAGAATGGCCCAGGAAAGAGAAGCTGGATTCAGGAAATCCACCCTCTTGACACCCAGGAAGCTGGAGACTGGATACCGGTGCCTTGTTGCAGAACATCCTTGAGTCTACATCATCTGCATTCCAGTGTAAAGCAGCCCCTAGGGGCAGGGAAGGTGGTGTTGGCTTTATTTCTGCCCTTTAGATCTCACAGGAATGCACATATTTTGGGGAAGGCATTTTAAACCAAGAACTCAAGCTGTAAAAGAGACTGTGAAATGTGGCTTTCAGATTTCCACTTTCTGCAACACAGAAGGCTCACTAGGAGGAAATGGTATTAAAGGAGAAGTGGGCCAATACCAAATATCTACAACACTGTCTACCATATTAAGCAATTAAATGGTCAGGATCTCCCTGTACTGGGCCTGCCTCCTGGTCCCATCTAAAATCTCAACTATCAGTTCAGTTCAGTCGCTCAGTCGTGTCCAATTCTTTGCGACCCCATGAATCGCAGCACACTAGGCCTCCTTATCCATCACCAACTCCCAGAGTTTACCCAAACTCATGTCCATTGAGTCGGTGATGCCATCCAGCCATCTCAGCCTCTGTCGTCCCCTTCTCCTCCTGCCCCCAATCCCTCCCAGCATCAGGGTCTTTTCCAATGAGTCAACTCTTCGCATGAGGTGGCCAAACTATTGGAGTTCCAGCTTTAGCTTCAGTCCTCCCNATGTGTATAACTTCTAAGTCAGTTTTCATTGCTGTACAGTTATCCATCACATTAAAATCCCACAATGTGTCTATTTTCTGTTTGTGGACATATGGGTTCTTTTCGTTTTTATCCTGTTGCAAATTATTGTGCAGTGAACTTTCTCATTCATATTCCCTGATGCCGATCCATGAGAGTTTCTCTAGATTCTCAGTTGAGGGCAATTTTATACACCATGCCCCCCAACCAATGAACATTTGATAATGTCTGGAAACATTTTTGGTTGTCATAACTTAGGAGGCACTCCTGGCATCTAGTGGGTAGAGGCCAGAGACACTGCTAAGCATCCTACAATGGACAGGACAGTCCATAACGCAGAATTGTCTCTTCCAAAATGTCAACAGTTGAGAAGCCCTGATCTCTGGTACATACATAGACGTGAAAGTCCTGGATCATAGTGTGTGCCCAAGTTCTGTTGCAGGGAAAAGCCAATTCTGACCCCATGTTGGAACTCTTACTTTGACTTGTTTTTCATTGCTTTTGTTATTATAGTCATACACAATGGCTGCCTCGGAGAATCCTGCCCTCTGCCTAACTGTTAAACTAAACTGCTTTTGTTCAAGACCCTATCCACATGTGGATGACTGAAAGGAAGAAGTTAAACATCTCCTTCCTGAGGCCTGCCACTCTAAGAGATATTTAGAAAATTTATGGGCTTTTCACTTTGTTTCCTCACCTCCTCCCAGCTGATCTATAAAGGAATCTTGTATCCAGACCCTGATAAGAGGGTTATTTTGCGACATTAGTCTGCCAATATAGTCATACACAATGGCTGCCTCGGAGAATCCTGCCCCTCTGCCTAACTGTTAAACTAAACTGCTTTTGTTCAAGACCCTATCCACATGTGGATGACTGAAAGGAAGAAGTTAAACATCTCCTTCCTGAGGCCTGCCACTCTAAGAGATATTTAGAAAATTTATGGGCTTTTCACTTTGTTTCCTCACCTCCTCCCAGCTGATCTATAAAGGAATCTTGTATCCAGACCCTGATAAGAGGGTTATTTTGCGACATTAGTCTGCCATCTGATAGGTCAGATGGCTTTCCAGATAAAATCGTATTCCTTGCCTCAACACCTTATCTCTGATTCATTGGCCCATCGTGCAGGGAGCAGAGCAAGCTTGGGCTCAGGAACAGTTCAACTGTACCTGTTGTTGATTAGTCGTTAAGTCATGTCCAACTCTTTAGTGACCCCCANGCTGAAATTCCAGTACTTTAGCCACCTCATGCGAAGAGTTGACTCATTGGAAAAGACTCTGATGCTGGGAGGGATTGGGGGCAGGAGGAGAAGGGGATGACAGAGGATGAGATGGCTGGATGGCATCACGGACTTGATGGACGTGAGTTTGAGTGAACTCTGGGAATAGGTGATGGACAGGGAGGCCTGGCATGCTGCAATTCATGGGGTCGGAAAGAGTCGGACATGACTGAGCGACTGAACTGAACTGAACTGAACTGACTCACTTTGCTGTATAGCAGAAACTAACAGAATCTTGTAAATCAATTATACCCCAATAAAAATTAACTAAATAAAAAGATAAAATAAAAAGCAATTTAACATTAAAAATACAAGCTGCTTCAAAGCTAGGAGGTATTTAATGTGCATCTCCTGGTGAGCAAGTGGTATGTACTCATAGGCCTGTTGTGTTTCAGAGAACAGAGAATGTGCACCCAGTTCTTTCTGATGAACCGGACAGATAATATTTCAGAAAAGAGTTGGACGTTAAGATCCTGAGGCTAAATGAAAGACATTGGCAATGGGATACGACATTAAGGTTCATGTCATCAAGTGTGAGTGGACATGTTAGGGGAAACAGTGACTGAAACCACCTGCCCTGGCCAGGCACCATAGTAATCATTTGCATGAGTTGTTTATGGCAGGAGGTTCTGGTAAAGAATTGGAAATAATAAGCCACCACCAACCAGAAGAGTTCAGGAAAGGTCAAAAGGAGATGCCACCTCCCAGAATCCTCACTGGCATCCATCTTGGCTGAACAAGGCATGCACCTGAGTCAGAATGATTGGCCAAAGACAACCCTGAAACTAATCCCGTCACCATAAACCTGAGACTGTGAGCTACGTGGCAGAGCAGTCCTCCTGGGTTCCCTCACCCTGTTGGTCTCCACCCAGGTGCCCTTTCCCAATAAAGTCTCCTCTTTGTCAGCATGTGTGTCTCCTTGGACAATTCATTTCTGAATGTTAGGCAAGAGTCTACTCTCAGACCCTGGAAAAGATCCCCCTTTCTGCAACAGATGTGGGGGAGACATGTTGTTTTGACCTGCTCTGACCAATATGGTAACCACTGATGTGACTTCTGAGCACCTTGAGTGATGCCAGTCTGAAATGAAATGGGCTGGAGTCCAGAAAATATGCAATATCTCTGTATTTCTTTTATTGATTACATATGGAAATAATGAGAATTTGAATACGTTGGGTTAGCTAAAATAATTTTTAACATTGATTTCTCCTGTTTCTTTTTAGTATTTTTATGCAGCTACTAGAAAGTTGTAAATTTATGTGGCTGTCATCATATTCTGTTGGGCAGCCCTCTAGACCACCCTTATTCTGTCTAATGCTTACTCTTTTGTCGGTTCCCATTTGCAGCAGCCATAGTTTGGGGCAATTTATTCTCTTTTTTCTTAAAAAAATGTAGCCTCCCTGATCTCAAGGGTGATAATTTATTAAGTACTTTGAAAGATGGGAAAGAGTCTCAAAGGCCTCTGTGCTTAACAATACTTCCTTTGCAACAAACAAGTTTGATATTCAAAATGAACCAATGCATGAATGTTAAAATCTCTGAGTCTCTTTACTTCTGAAATTACCATCAGAACATTTCCTTTCATGGCTCTGAATTTTCCATAGAGGCTCAGGCTCTATCTGACTCCTCACTTCCTGAGGTAGTGAGAATTATATTTCTGGGGATTTGGAAGTGATTTTTGATAGCATTTTGGTTTCTCTGGTTTTTCATTTCCTTTGTCTGAGAAAAGACACACTGAAGCATTGAAACAGGCCTCTTGGGAAATGGATCTTGATTTTCCTTGATTTACAGGATTTGACTTGCTTCTGCTTTCCCTGAGGAGTCTACAGTCTCTAGAGAACCACAAAGGAGCACTTACAAATAAGTAAGTCCTTTTCTTTTTTCATCTCATCTCATCTCTATTTAATGCTGCTAAGTCGTTCAGTCATGTCCAACTCTGTGCCACCCCATAGATGGCAGCCCATCTGGCTCCCCGATCCCTGGGATTCTCCAGGCAAGAACACTGGAGTGGGTTGCCATTTCCTTCTGCAATGCATGAAAGTGAAAAGTGAAAGTGAAGTTGCTCAGTTCTGTCTGACTCTTAGTGACTCCATGGACTGCAGCCTACCAGGCTCCTCTGTCCATGGGATTTTCCAGGCAAGAGTACTGGAGTGGGGTGCCATTGCCTTCTCCTGGACTAATATATATCCAGAAGTGGAATTGCTGGATCACATGGGAATGATATGCTGCTTCTTTTTTTTTTTTGAAAACCTGCCATACTGGTTTCCATAGTGGCTGTACCATTTTGCATTCCCACCAACCTGGAGCTGACTTTGATAAAAGTTAAGAGGGACTGGAGACAGAGAAGAACACCAGAGAAAGCAGAGAGGACTTGAAGGAACGATACATGTGGCCATGTTGTGGGATCCGGAGTCGCAAAACATACCCCGGAGGCCACTCAATTCAGTGGAGTACTGTTTCTTATGCCAGTGGGTCCAAGGGGAATCAGTTCCCAGCAAGGTCAGGTGTTCATGCCCTGTGTAATCTCCCCGAGTGAGGCAGTACCTGTGACTCACTTCTAGACAACAAGGCAAAAGCAAAGGGATTTTGCAGATAAAATTCAGCTGTAAAGCAGTTCATTATGAGTCCATCAAGAGGGAGAGTATCCTGAGTGGCCTGATTTCAAAACCCTTAAAAGAGAGACTGGGCCCTTTCCAGTTGAGAGACAGTGCTGTTGATGCCGGGAGAAGTTGATTCTGACTCCATGTTCAAACTGTTTCTTTGACTTGTTTTCCATTGCTTTTGTTATTATAATCATACATAACAGCCTGCTTCAGAGGGCCCTGCCCGTTTGCCTGAATGTTAAAGTGCCTTTGTTCAGAACCCTACCCATCCGCAGATGGCTGGAAGGGAGAAACTAACACATCCCCCTGCCTGAGGCTTGCCATTCTAGGAGATATTTCAAGATTAACGTCCTTTTTTGTTTCCTCACCTCCCCCTCATCTCCGACCCATAAAAGAAACTGGCATCCAGACCCCGACTAGATGATTATTTTGAGATGCTAGTCTGCTGTCTTCTCGGTCAGCTAATTTTCTGAGTAAAGTCGTATTCCTTACCTCAACCCCTCATCTCTCAGATTCATTGACCTATCCTGTGGCCAGCAAAGCGAGCATGGGCTGGTAACACTATGGGCTTAACAATGTAAGCAGTCATGCTAGAGAAACTCACACACCAGGACCTGTGAGCAGCCTCACCAGTCAATGAAAAGGCAGTCGTACAATCCCAAGAAAGTGAAATCTGTTAACAACTCAGGCCAGGAGGTGGAGTGGGGGGCTTGGAGGAGGTTCCTTCCGCAGTAGATCCTCCGGATTACAGCACAGGTGCAACCCACACCTTGATTGCAGCCTTGTCAGACCCTGGGCAGGGGACCCAGCTCAGCCATGTTCAGACTCCTAACCCAGAAAACTGCCAGATAATAATATGTGTTGCTTTAAGCTGCAGTGGTTGTAGTAAAATGGAACAGTAGACTAATACAACCTCCAAGCTCCCTGGGGGTGCCCTCCTCTGGAACAGTGGGGCTGCGGGAGGAGCTGATGACAGTTACAGCTAGCACTTACAGGCCTCACTATGGGGCAGGCACTGTATTAAGATTTCAGGCAGCTGATTTTTTACCCACAATAGTCAATTGTGCTAATTGACCATTGTACAAGAGAGTCAGTCCCCTTCTTGAGCGAGGGAGGCAGGCAAACCCGTGTTTAGCAGCACAAAGCCTCCATTCCTTCCTCTCCACGCCCAGGCAAACAATTCCCAATCAGAAAGCATGTGATCTCTGCTTTAGAAATTCCAGAATCTGTGGGCCCTTAATCAAGGACTTTTTTTCTGTTAGTTAGTGCCAGCTGGAATTTTGTGTGTGCCATGAAGCCTACTGAATCTCAGATATCCAGCAGAGGAACAGGCCTTAAGACATTTCAGGACTCATCTTCTCCACATCTTCCCTGAAGAGAAGACAAGAAACATTAAAGCCCATTTTTCATTAGAAAAGAAGTTTTATTTAGGTAGATACAACTGTGCAGAACAAAAACATAGTTTCACTTTTATGTATAGACACAGCAGCCATGGTGTTCAGCCTGTCAACTCTCCTTAATATCAGCATGGTTAGAAGGTAGGGCATGGACAGGTGACTTATGTGGAAATATGAAATAGAATGGTGATAACCACCCAAATGCAGAGTTTTCAAGGCTCTTGGTTTTTTAACAGTCATTTTCTAAGACTGTAATTTGTTCCCATCCTTCAATCTCTGTGGAATATAACCAAATCATTCTTACTAAATGACATGGAAAGAAAAAAGAAAAAAAAAACACGTTTTCCTTTAAAAGATTTGAAGAAATGTAGTCATTAAAAAGAATGTAAATTACGCCTAGAGCACCACTTTATAGAATATCATTAAATTGTCATTATGGTGCTTTTAAAAAAGCCAACTTGTTAAAGAGGAGCTGATGGCTTCATTTTGTATAGAAAACCCTTGGGACATTGCAGAATTCTCTTTTCCTCTTCTGGTGAGGCACAGAGAAAACACCCAAGGCATGAGAAACTTTTACAATTTTCAGGAACAATGACTGATCAAACCACAGGCTTTAAGTGACAAATAGTTTTGCAGCAGAAAGAGAACCCCCAAGCACAATGCATTTCATCTAAAGGAGGCGGGACAAACCAATCACGAATGAATGTCTATTACATTCCATAAATGACACAATGTCATCTTTGCCAACCTTTTTCAAAGGTTTTACTTTACTTGTGAAAACAGGACAAAAATGCCAGTGACTGCCCAGGAGGAGCCACTTCATCCCAGTACCCTCAGATGAAACCTCAATTACTCAGAATTGGACATTTCAGCCAACATCCCTTTTCAAGAAATCATTATGGGAAATTACAGAGACCAGAACCTTTATAACTTCAACTGTCCTAATCACTGCGAGGCAACACTGAAACTTGTATTGAACATGGAAGGATTGCAATTTACTCCAAAATAAAAAACTAAGAGCTGTCACTACTTACACGCAGAAATCTATCCATTTGCAGAACTGGTCCTCTCTCCATCAAGAGGTTAAATAAGCCTCCCCTCCTCTGACCTGCAGAGGACCATTTGTCTTTTAAAATCAAAGTACAGTTGTTCACAAACTAGGATTTATTATAACAGTGTGTTCTTTTGTTCAAATATTTACAGAATGCCTATTCCATGCCAGTCATTGTTCTCCTGGAGCTTGTGGTATAGTGATGGGTTTAAAACTCCCACTCTCCTAGATCTTTGATTTATCTTGGAAATAAGCAAAAGAAACCAACATGCGTGCATTTTAAAAGCTGTGCAATAATCCACCTCTAAGAGTTCAACAGTTCTCACGGTCAACAGTTCAACAAGGTTAGTGCCTGCAGTGCCCTGCCGCCTGCCGCCATCCCAGCTTAGCTCATCCTTGAAAAAGGATGAAAGGAGAAAAAGAAGCTCAGATCAAGAAGTCTCCACAAAAGAAACACGAACACCCAACAGGATCTGCCATACAACGTGGGACATTTCTCCCAGAACGCTTACGAAGTAGGACAAAGCATCGTATGGGTCAGGGGTATGCCCACCTTCCCCGCTGCCCAGCGAGGCTGGCTGCAGGGGACGATGCCGTGGTCTGGAGGCTGAGCAGACCCTTGATCAGACTGGGGTACTGCCTGCCCCCCGCTCTCTTAATGGATTCTTTCAGTCTGACTTGAGGAGATGATGTCAGTTACTCATGGGGATAGCTCATTCTAAGTGTGCAAACACTAAGCAGATGAACAGCTGAGACTTACTGTTGGGAGCGGCGGCTTTCCACGAGGGCTACGGGAATCTCTCTGCCACATGGCTTGGTCCCCAGCCATTAGAGCCCAGCTTCTTAACCTGAGGTGTATGGACCACGAAGAGCCCTGAAGGATATTTAGAGTTGTGTGTGTATCTGAGGAGAGGGTCCTTAGCTTTAGAACATATATTTACAAGAGGACTTGTAACTCCCCCAAATTTAAGAGCCTCTGTCTTAGAGAGTGTCTGTCTGTCATTTGGTGAAATTAAAGGAGGAGCCGGACACTGCTGTGAGAACGGTGGGTCAGACCGCAGACGCAACACTGGTGCTACAAGCCTGGGTTAGAGGACGTGTGGTGGTTTATTAGGAAGACATTGGCCAGAAACAAAGTTAGCTGCTCCCGGCAGTGGCCACTTAGGATCTGTTCGCACCCTTTTGTAAAACAATGATCGATTCCGCATCCTTGGGAAGGTAGTCCCCTACCTAAGCCAGCAGTGGATGGAGGAGTTAACTTTCCTAATAACACTTTTTCTCAAGTCAAAATGTATGGCCAGACGTCCCCATTAGCCTCTTATTATCATGATGCTCATGGACAGCATCGTGTACCCCCAGGCTTGTGTTCCCCATGTCCTGCAAGGTAATGTACAAAGAGCGATTGTAGCTCTTTCTGTTCAAAATCACTGTCTGTGTTATTGTTTTGTTCAAGCTTCAGCCTGGGGGATACATGGCTAAAGAATTTCTGGGAAAAGTGGTAACCAGACTCTCAAAACTATCAGCTACAGAAATGATGGGAGAGAGAAAAACAGTATTGTGTCCCCCAAGAACACAGCGTTTACTGGGAGTTTTCTGGAAGGTCCTTCACTGTGGTTATTGCTCTTCCTCTTGGTACCTGCCTCTGTCTGCACTGCCTTTTACTCATCTCTGAATTCCTCGAAGGTGGACACCTGCCTTATTCACATCCACACAACCAGTCACTAGCTGACCTCTGGGACATCACAGATGCTATTGGAACTCAGAGAGTAGGGAAGGGGGGATGCACAGACGTTAAGGGCTCTGCTTAAAGAATTGCATGCAACAGGGCTGAGAGAGTTCCTGATTTCCTAAAATAACATATCGACTTCAAACTATAAATTAGGGGCAGTCTTAAGAATCTGAGGCTTTGGGGAAAAAAAAATCATGTCATAGAAAACTATATTTCAGAAAATTTTCAAATTATACAAAGAAACAGGTGAGAGAACTATAATAAAACACCTCAGTGATATATAAAAGCAGCAAATTGATTATTTAGATTACTGACATCTCTAAGTCACACTATTATTCAAGGGTAATAGATATTATGCAATAAAAATAATTTAAAACACTGATTGCATCCTGGATATTTATCATTAGCTTTCCATCTCCGAAACTGTCATAGAAGCACAAATAAAATCTGCTTTTGTGAATATTTTGAGAGGTAAAGAGCAGCTTATGTAATTAGATAAGGTAAACAGCTGTCCCTAAGAGCCACACATAAACTTTGAGGCTCCTGAGTATTATTCAGTAGCAATGTATTAATTTTAACTTTCCAATAGGAAAAACAGGGAGGTCAATGGATGTAATTTTTGAGAATTTTGTATAAAATGTAAACATAATTGCGATCTATTTACATGACTAGAAGTGGGAAAAAGTTTTTGATATTCTTAGTCAAGCTTGAATGTTTATGAAATAATGCTTGTTTGATACACGATATACCCATCTGAAACATTTATTCTGTAATTCCTCATCAATACTAGAATGTTTGTCCCAAATGGCTTCAATTCTGATATCATACAATTCTAAAATTAAATGATTTTTTTCAAAGACATTCTTAAATATAAGTAAGTTGCAAAGTTGTTCTGGCTCTGAGCACATCCATATGGCAAATGTCATTTATATGTTCTGATCTTAATAGGCAAAAAAGATCCCTCACTTGAAGCCTTCTCTATTCTGTGAGTTTGTCTCAGTAAACGTCCTGTCTCAAATGCTTTTGATAACAGAGGAGTGCCCTGCAGACATCCTTTTCCAAAGTGACTGGATTAACTTGTTCTGTATGTGCCGCTTTCCCCACCGGGTTCATTTAGAAGCATTCTTTCCTGTATAGAAGTCACAATTAAGCATCCTTTTGACTCTACCTTATTAACAAAGTTCTCAGCCAGAGCAGCACTTGGGTCCACTGCCCTTTGCAGCGCAGGTCATCACATGGTGGTTAGAGGGTCTCGGTTGGCCATGGGTGACGGCGGCAGGGCGCAGAGCCTGATTGAGAATGGAAGTGCCAGTGATTCTCCCAGAGTAGGGCACCACCAGGAAGAGGCCCTCATGGGTCCAGAGTCAGTCAGTGAATATTTTTCTCATCCAACAGTCATTGGAACATAGACGAGATTCATATTAAATTAAACCCTGATATTATTATCCTATAAAGCAAAACAAAAAAACTCCCCAAGTCCTTGCTCTCTGTAGTTCAGAGGCTCTTTGCACCATCTGCACAGAAAGGCATTTTGTTTGCAGCACTAAGGTGTTACTCCTCTTGCTGGTATTAGCCTTACCACTTTCCATTTGATGAGGACATTCATGTCAACATATGCTGTGACTTACTTGTCTCCATGTTGCCTGGTAGGAAGTTCATGAACCACCCTGTGCAATGCTTTCTGACTATCTTTTCCACCAGGGACTCCATAAGACTCACTCAGTACCTCTGCTGAGAACCATGTACTGCCAATCAGCTGGGTGCCTGCCAGAGATGCTGTAGCCAAAACGAATCCCAGGTCAAAGTCACCGATCTGAAGGTCACAGGACAAAAATCACCAGCAAGAAGTGTCCTGAAGTCTTTATCATGCATTCTTCTCTTTATTATTTATTTTCATTTCACTGTTTACATTAAAATATTACAACTCCTGGCATCCTCAGTTCCGTTCCGTTCCATTCAGTCTCTCAGTCGTGTCCAACTCTTTGCGACCCCATGAATTGCAGCACGTCAGGCCTCCCTGTCCATCAGCAACTCCCGGAGTTCACTCAGACTCAGGTCCATTGAGTCCGTGATGCCATCCAGCCATCTCATCCTCTGTCGTCCCCTTCTCCTCCTGTCCCCAATCCCTCTCAGCATCAGGGTCTTTTCCAGTGAGTCAACTCTCCGCATGAGGTGGCCAAAGTACTGGAGCTTCAGCTTTAGCATCATTCCTTCCAAAGAAATCTCAGGGTTGATCTCCTTCAGAATGGACTGGTTGGATCTCCTTGCAGTCCAAGGGAATCTCAAGAATCTTCNCATCCTGAGTCGTCCCCTTCTCCTCCTGCCCATAATCCCTCCCAGCATCAGGGTCTTTTCCAATGAGTCAACTCTTCGCATGAGGTGGACAAAGTACTGGAGTTTCAGCTTTAGCATCATTCCTTCCAAAGAAATCCCAGAGTTGATCTCCTTCAGAATGGACTGGTTGGATCTCTTTGCAGTCCAAGGGACTC
This sequence comes from Aepyceros melampus, assembly GCA_006408695.1. NCBI lineage: Eukaryota > Metazoa > Chordata > Mammalia > Artiodactyla > Bovidae > Aepyceros > Aepyceros melampus. The sequence continues at coordinate 28,811 of SJXQ01012194.1, forward strand.
TCAAGAGTCTTCCTCAACACCACACTTCAAAAGCATCAATTCTTCGGGGCTCAGCCTTCTTCACAGTCCAACTCTCACATCCATACATGACCACAGGAAAAACCATAGCCTTGACTAGACAGAACTTAGTCAACAAAGTAATGTCTCTGCTTTTGAATATGCTATCTAGGTTGGTCATAACTTTCCTTCCAAGGAATAAGCTCTTTTAATTTCATGGCTGCAGTCACCATCTGCAGTGATTTGGGAGCCCCAAAAAATAAAGTCTGACACTGCTTCCACTGTTTCCCCATCTATTTCCCATGAAGTGATGGGACCAGATGCCATGATCTTCGTTTTCTGAATGTTGAGCTTTAAGCCAACTTTTTCACTCTCCTCTTTCACTTTCATCAAGAGACTTTTTAGTTCCTCTTCACTTTCTGCCATAAGGGTGGTGTCATCTGCATATCTGAGGTTATTGATATTTCTCCCGGCAATCTTGATTCCACCTTGTGTTTCTTCCAGTTCAGCATTTCTCATGATGTACTCTGCATAGAAGTTAAGTTCTACTAAATGGAAAATCCCAAATGTGGTCAGTTAGAAACTCTATGGGCTTAAGTCTCTCTTCAATCCTGCACTGTTTCTAGTGACATCAGTTGACATCTCCAAGCCTGAGCAAAGAAGAGGATGTGATGTCAGAAGTCCTAAGATAGAATATGGACATGGACCACAAAAGACACCCCCTATGGGGTGGAGCACCCAGGATTGTTCTGAGTGTGGAAAGAACAAATGGGATGGTTCACAAGTTCACCAGAGATTTATGCCACAACTTTGATTTGGGCTGGACATATTGTAGTTCAGACAAAGAAGGGAGGCATGAAATAGAAAAAAAGCAATAGGCAAGTCCTGAACATTTACCAAATTGTCTGCAAGAACAGTAATTTTCTTTTCTGTGGGCTTCATCCACCTCCACTTTGGTTCTGTGGTTCCAGCAGCCCAGCACAGTCATTTATCCTCTCGCTGGAGAAGTGGTCTCATGACCAGGATTGAGCCAATCAGTTTCCCCATCCCTTTTATTGGTCCAAGGATCAGCATGGATTGGACAAGGGAAATCAGTGTTCATTCCCAAGAGAAAGAAGAACCATTTTCTACCCTGGTCACATGAACCACTAAATATCCCATATGTCCTTTCTTCTCAAGCTGATCCCAGTGGTGATTCTGTTACAACCAGAGGACTCATACCTAGTCAGGAATCATGTGGACTGTCCCCAGTTGCTTTCTGGTTTGTATCAGACCCCAGTCATGTGTCTAGGTCCTAGAGGAGACCCTTGAGGAAGAGGGCACCTTGGCTGTAGGGTGATGATACAGGAATGTGGAGCAGGGAGGGATTTCTGCTGGTGGTGACAGTGACATTGTCCAAAACATCATGGAGAAACACTTGTGAGGGACAGTCTCAATATGCTGCCCAGCAAGGCTGATGTTCTGGCTCTGAGACACTCCAGGAAGAGAGCCAGTGACACCAGATTTTCTCCATGAACCCCTCCCACTAGGAGCAGCCATATCTCTCCAAGCCACCTGCCTTCCAGCAGAGGTGGCAGGAGAATCTACAACCCCTCAGCACCTCCAGCAAGTGCTAAAAGGAGTTCACTGTAGCCATCAAGTGCAGGAGATCTATAGTAGGGACATCTGCATTTTAACTCCTCCTCTTACCAACTATGAGGCCTTGTTTCAATAACAAAGCCACTTGAACCTCTCTTTACTCATCTGTATAATGGGGGTGAAATCTGGCCCATAGGATTCTTGTGAGTTACATGTGATCACGTATGTAAAGCACTTGTCACAGTACAAGTCACAGTTGGAATTACTGTCATCATCATCACTGCTACTATTATTATCATCACTGTTACTATCATCATCATCACTGCTACTATTAGGAAATGTTCTGAAAACTGTTCTCTGTGAAAAAAGTCAGGATCTGACCTTGTAAAATCAAAAAGTGTATTCTCACTGGCAAACACCTAGCAGCTCCTTCCACCCTAGAGTGGCAAATTCCAGACTTGGGTCTGTTTCTTGCCTTAATATTCTTTCTCAGCTATTTTTTGATTTATGAAAATGCATCCATCATTTTCTAAGGAAAACCTCCAGACACATGAACAAAAATGATAAAAATGCACAATGAAAACAAATAAAACCATTCAGCATGGCTAACAAGACAGGCATTTAGCCTCAGTGGGGTAGATAAATCCAGAGCCACGCTCAGCACTGGGACCAAAGGTCAATAGCCTGGGACTTCGCTGAAGGAATCAAAGAAAGGAGATTCTGATGCTTCAATAGTCTACCTCCAATCTACCAAGAGCCTAAGAGCAAATTTCCTAGAGACAACCCCCCAAAAGGGTCTCAAAGAAGCCAGCCCAGAAAAAATAAGACAACTGCCCCCCTCCCTGCCCATTCACTTAGGCAAGTTTTCAGAGAGCCTGCAGACTTCTAAAGTTATGCCAAGCACCCCCTTTCACCTGCAATTCCTGTTTCCGTGAGGGGTGGGCCATTTTGGGCAAGGACTCTCAGTTAAGGGACCTGGGGCACCCTAGGGAGTGTGTCAAGTCACCCCTCTATCTTTATCTCCTTAATCTAGGGACATTGCTCTAAGGGGAAATTCTCTGAAGAATTTGTTTTGAGACCCAACATTTCTAGCTTCCAACATAGATATTTAATTTTTGTTTTAAGCTGAGAACATGTGAGAGGAAAAGTTAAAATGGAAGCCCAGCAGAGGCAGGGAGGGATGCTTATGGTGTGAGATGGAGCTGGGGCCCTTGCTGGCAGAGCACATGTGCCCTCATATAATCCTGGCAGGGATCACAATGGGTATGGGGGTGCCCAGAGTGTCACACTGGATAAGCACTGCAAGAAGCCTTCCTGCCCCACAGTCTGAGGGGGGTCCTCAGTCATGGCTTGTCCTGCTGCTGCTGCTGCTAAGTCGCTTTAGTTGTGTCCAACTCTGTATGACCCCATAGATGGCAGCCCACTAGGCTCCCTCATCCCTGGGATTCTCCGGGCAAGAATACTGGAGTGGGTTGCCATTTCCTTCTCCATGGCTTGTCCTGGCCACCTGTAACTAAACAGGGATTTGTTCATAGGCTGTCAGGAGGCCAATGATATGGTCTAGTATGAAAACTTCCCAGAAGAACTGCCCTGTCCTGGATAACATCTGGCAGAGCCTGCAGATCTCTTGAGACATCTGTTCATCACGGGAAGCCATATTGGCAAGCAATGGTAGATGCCGCAGAAAAGAAAATGTGGCTGAATCACTCCAACTACCCAATACTGGAATAGATAATCATGGATAGCTACCTGTCAGTAGAACCTACTAATGACAAGTACTAATAACAAGATGGCTGAGCACAGAAGAATTGATGCTTTTGAACTGTGGTGTTGGAGAAGACTCTTGAGAGTCCCTTGGACTGCAAGGAGATGCAACCAGTCCATTCTGAAGGAGATCAACCCTGGGATTTCTTTGGAAGGAATGATGCTAAAACTGAAGCTCCAGTACTTTGGGCACCTTATGCGAAGAGTTGACTCATTGGAAAAGACCCTGATGCTGGGAGGGATTGGGGGCAGGAGGAGAGGGGGACGACCGAGGATGAGATGGCTGGATGGCATCACAGACTCAATGGACGTGAGTCTGAGTGAACTCCGGGAGTTGGTGATGGACAGGGAAGCCTGGCGTACTGCGATTCATGGGGTCGCAAAGAGTCGGACACGACTGCACGACTGAACTGAACTGAACTGAATAACAAGATGATCAGTGAAGCCACTGTCAACAGCAAACATATTCATTGAGCAAGACTTTGCGCCAGGCACTGCTAAGCCCTTACACATTGAATCTGTACAGAGACACTATGTGATCAGTGCTATTATCATCATTATTTTTGCAGATGGGGAAACTGAGGCTAGGGAAGTGACACAGCTGGTAAATAGCAGACCTGGAATTTTAGCTTGGCTATTTGATTATGGAAAATGAGATTTCATTCAGGAAGGTTACGACCCTCTTGTTAAATCCCACCACATGGTCACAAGTGATGTTCTGGTTTTCAGTGAAGTCTGCTCTGTGATCTCTCAGAAGATTTTCTGTTCTTGCTCATCTCCTTGTGTGTCCTGGCAATAATCCTTCATCTCCTAAAGTGATGGGATTATGGAAGCTTTCCTTAAGCTGGAAGCATCTAATTTATACAGAAACAAAAAAGTTCCCAAAAAGTGGCTTGTTGGGACAGCAGAGAATGACGAGTCCTCTGATGGAGGTTAAATGACCCTCATTTCCCTTCTAAGCCTTAAAGGATAAAGCATTCAGCACAGACAGCCAATGCTGGTAACACCTTCAAAGTAACACCTACTTATTAATCTCCTTCTTCTGATCATCATAAAGAGCTCTCTCTCAAGCCAGCTAAGTCTTTGGTCTATACCAGGGATCAGAAAACTGTGGCTCATGGGTCAAACCTGGCCTGCCATCTGTTTCATAAATATAGTTGTACTAGAATGTAACCACACTCATTTGTTTAATGATCTCTGGCTGCTTCCTCCCTACAATTGCAAAGTTGAGAAGCTATGACAAAGATTTACAGCCCCAAAAGTCTAAACATTGGCCCTTTGTAGAAGTTTGCCAACCCTTGCTCTAGAGTGACTTAACAGGCAAGGAGGACACCTCACCACAATTAGGGACTCTACTCAGTGGAACAGATTGCTCAATGCCAGTGACTCAAGCCACAGAAATTATGTGCCATGAATATCAACATCAATCCAGTAAATCAACAGGTACATAGTGAGCATGACTGTGGACCAGTCCCCAAGACTTCCACAAGCTACTCTGGGGCTACATGAGGCAGATGGGGAAGGAGCCAGTAACAAAGGTAGGAAGAGGGTCAAGCTGGTGGGACTCTGAATTCTGCCAAAACCCTTGGGCTTGTTCTTTTTACATGTTTTAGATTCCACTTAAGACTCCACTTGAACAAAGAATTCTGTTGCATTTTTTCTTTTTAATCTCAGTCAACAAGAACCCCCTCAATTTCTACTATGGGCCCAACATTAGGGTAAGTTCTAGTATGGGGAAGGCAGGGAAAGGAGAAGCTGTGATCCCTACCCACCTTCACCCCCCACCACAGTAATAAGAACACAGGGATGGGAGAAGGAGTGTGCACACAGACTGAGAACAATGTGAACAAATAAGACTCAGACAGTTCAGATCAGAAATGCTTTTGAAGTTCAGATTATGAAACCAGTCACACTTGAAGCTGTAAAGGACAAGAAGGATTTGCAAGGGCAGGAGGGAGAAGGAAAGGATGGGCTGGGGGACGGGTGGGAGCACTGAGGATGACGAGTCCTTGCAGCCACCATGTGAGGAGCTAGGACTCTGCTAAGCAGCTCTCTAGAAAAGGGAAGAGCTGCATCAGCCATCACGCAGGAGATGAGGAAGCTGAGGAGGCTGGCCTGCAAAGGAAAACACTTCTACCTGATTCCAAGGGTCTCCAGGCATATGTGCCACGCAGAGATTCTGCATGACATTTTTCCAGAAAACAAATGGATTTGCCTGTTGATCCTGGGGCCTCCAAACTGGGGTAGCCAACATGACTTGAGCCACATATGTGGACTCTACTCTGTAACTAAAGATCCCTAGAAGTCAATGCTTGAACCCGAGTTTAGTGTCTTTCATATTCATGCAAAGAACCAGCTCCATCCCCTGCTGAAGGAAAAAGAAGGAAAGAAGAGGATTTACCAGAGGATGGCCAGAGCTTTTCCCCAGAGTAGCCTCGTCTACACTGCCAAGTGAAGTTGGGTTTCTCTTCAGGGCCTAGAGAGCCGGCTGTCCCCAGGGAATGTGGCTTCGGGCTCTAGGGAGAACCATACATTGCCTAGGTCCCAGTGGGCACAGCCTTGATGTACCGGGGGTGGAAGGTCAGACTTATTCCACATTACCAAGAAAAACCAAAATTAGAACTCATCCTCAAAATTCAGCCAAAAAGAGACAGCAGGACAAGAAGGCCTCACAGAATATCTGAGTTAGTATAAGTGTGCCTCATGCAGAACACAGAAGATTTACTCGTTCTAAGTTTCCAGTGTTACAAATTCTGCCCATTTCTATCTTTAAAACAACTTTAAAATATATACATGTTTACATTTTCTAGTTTATGTAGATTAAGGCAAAATAAGAGCAAATGTGTTAACCACCAAAATCATCCTCGGTTTCATGGACAGGGGAAAAAAACGGACCTGAGGCTCATGCTGTCCTGTCAGTTAACTTCAGTTCAGTCACACAGTCGTGTCTGACTCTTTGTGACCTCATGAACTGCAGCACACCAGACCTCCCTGCCATCACCAACTTTCAGAGTTTACTCAAACTCATGTCCATTGAATTGGTGTTGCCATCCAACCATCGCATCCTCTGTCATCCCCTTCTCCTCCTGCCCTCAGTCTTTCCCAGCATCAGGGTCTTTTCAAATGAGTCAGTTCTTCATATCAGGCGGCCAAAGTATTGGAGTTACAGCTTCAACATCAGTCCTGCCAATGAACACTCAGGACTGATCTTCTTTAGGATGGACTAGTTGGATCTCCTTGCAGTCCAAGGAACTCTCAAGAGTCTTCTCCAACACCACAGTTCAAAAGCATCAGTTCTTCAGTGCTCAACTTTCTTTATAGGCCAACACTCACATCCATCCACGACCACTGGAAAAACCATAGCTTTGGCTAGATGGACCTTTGTTGGCAGAGTAATGTCTCTACTCTTTAATATGATGTCTAGGTTGGTCATAGCTTTCCTTCCAAGGAGCAAGTGTCTTTTAATTTCATGGCTGCAATCACCATCTGCAGTGATTTTGGAGCCCAGAAAAATAAAGTCTGTCACTGTTCCATTGTTTCCCCATCTATTTGCCATGAAGTGATGGGACCAGATGCCATGATCTTTGTTTTCTGAATGTTGAGCTTTAAGCCAACTTTTTCACTTTCTTCTTTCACTTTCATCAAGAGGCTCTTTAGTTCTTCTTTGCTTTCTGTCATAAGTGTCATGTCATCTGCATATCTGAGATTATTGATATTTTTCCCAGAAATCTTGATCCAGCTTGTGCTTCATTCAACCCAGCATTTCTCATGATATATTCTCCATATAAGTTAAATAAGCAGGGTGACAATGTACAGCCTTGACTTACTCCTTTCCTGATTTGGAACCAGTCTATAATTCCATGTCAAGTTATTACTGTTGCTTCTTGACCTGCACACAGATTTCTCAGGAGGCAGGTCAAGCGGTCTGGTATTCCCTTCTCTTGAAGAATTTTCCAGTTTGTGGTGATCCACAGTCAAAGGCTTTGGCATAGTCAATAAAGCAGAAGTATATGTTTCCTGGAGCTCCCTTGCTTTTTTGATGATCCAACGGATGTTGGCAATTTGATCTCTGGTTCACGTTCTGTTGAAGCCTGGCTTGGAGAATTTTGAGCATTACTTTGCTAGCGTGTGAGATGAGTGTAATTGCATGGTAGTTTGAGCATTCTTTGGCACTTCCTTTTTCGGGGGATTGGAATGAAAACTGACCTTTTCCAGTCCTGTGGCCATTGCTGAGCTTTCCAAAATTGCTGGCATATTGAGTGCAGTACTTTCACAGCATCATCTTTTAGGATTTGAAACAGCTCACCTGGAATTCCATCACCTTCACTAGCTTTGTTCGTAGTGATGCTTCCAAAGGCCCACTTGATTTCACATTCCAGGATGTCTGGCTCTAGGTGAGTGATCATACCATCGTAGTTATCTGGGTGATGAAGATCTTTTTGTATAGTTCTTCTGTGTATTCTTGCCACCTCTTCTTAATACCTTCTGCTTCTGTTAGGTCCCTACCATTTCTGTCCTTTATTGTGCCCATCTTTGCATGAAATATTACCTTGGTATCTCTAATTTTTTTGAAGAGATCTCTACTCTTTCCCATTCTATTGTTTTCCTCTATTTCTTTGCATTGATAGCTGAGGCTTTCTTATCTCTCCTTGCTTTTCTTTGGAACTCGTATTCCAGTGGATATATCTTTCCTTCTCTCCTTTGCTTTTTGCTTCTCTTCTTTTCATAGCTATTTGTAAGGCCTCCTTAGACAACCTTTTTGCATTTCTTTTTCTTGGGGATGGTCTTGACCACTGCCTCCTGTATGATGTCATGAACCTCTGTCCATAGTTCTTCAGGGATTCTGTCTATCAGATCTAATCCCTTGAATCTATTTGCACAAATCATAAGGGATTTGATTTAGGTCACACTTGAATGGTCTAGTGGTTTTCCCTATTTTCTTCAATTTAAGTCTGAATTTGGCAATGAGGAGTTCATGACCTGAGCCACAGTCAGCTCCTGGTCTTGTTTTTCTGACTGTATAGAGTTTCTCCATCTTGGCTGCAAAGAATATAATCAATCTGATTTCGGTATTGACCATCTCGTGATGTTGGTGTGTAGAGTCTTCTCTTGTGTTGTTGGAAGAGAGTATTTGCTATGACCAGTGCGTTCTCTTGGCAAAACTCTATTAGCCTTTGCCCTACTTCATTCTGTTATTCAAAGCCAAATTTGCCTGTTACTCCAGGTATTTCTTGACTTCCTACTTTTGCATTCCAGTCCCCTATAATGAAAAGGACATCATATGAAAAGGGCAGTGCTTCCCTGTACTGTGAAGTAAGTATCTCCTCTCCTAACAGGGAAGGCCAGTGACCTAGGCCCAGTCATTCCAACCCCCATAGATTCTACTGGCATTATATAGAAAGACTGTATCTTCCCATCTCAGCTGATAGTTTGTGAGTTTGGGGCTGCCCTCTTTAGGGAAATGTCTGAGAGATGGAGAGTGAGACAGAATCCCGACAACTTTGTAAAACACTCAGATCCAGCGATACCTGCATCCCATGTTCCTCTGCAGTTCCAGGTACATGAGCCAATAATTGCCCTTTATCATGACTAGTTTGAGCTGAGTTTTTGTCACTTACAACCTGAAGTGGCCTGCCTGCAAATCCCAGCCAAGGTCAAGGTACTTCAGAGAACCTGCCATCACTGCTTTGAACACCAATCTCCTTGCTCCATTTAAAGCCTAACAACTGAAAAGGAAAACTCCTGGACCACCTGAGCACAGCAAGTACTTCATCTCTCAGTACCTCTCCTATCTCTCTTTGCCAGCCCTTTGGTCTGGCCTGTCAGCCTCTGAACCATGCCAATCCCATCTCACTCCCCAGCACCCACCATCAACACTTCATTCCAATGCCTCCCCCAGTTATCTCTAAAGAAGCACCTCACCAGGGAAAGAAAGGTGCCACTCCTTCAAAAAAAGAACAACTGCCATGTATTGTGGACCACGTGAACGGAAACCATACCCTCTTTGACAAATCCTCAGCAACTGCCGCTTAGTAATGGTTGTCCCTATTGGTTGGGACCTCGGGTTTTTGATGTTTACAGAGTAAAAGCAGACAGGTACCAGTGCCTGGACCATGGGACACTCGTTTTCACACACAATGCAGAGGCACATTTCCTCTCCAAGACTTGGTTCCCTGACCACCAGGGCTTTATCAAAGACCACTCACAGAGACATCACTTTGCCAACGAGGTCTGTATAGTCAAAGCTATGGGTTTCACAGTAGTCATGTATGGGTATTAGAGTTGTACCATAAAGAAGGCTGAGCACTGAAGAAATGATGCTTTTGAACTATGGTGTTGGGAAAGACTCTTGAGAGTCCCTTGGACTGCAAGGAGATCAAACCAGTCAGTCCTAAAGGAAATCAGTCCTGACTATTCACTGGAAGGACTAATGCTGAACCTAAAGCTCCAATACTTTGGCCACCTGATGCAAAGAACTGACTCACTGGAAAAGACCCTGATGCTGTGAAAGATTGAAAGCAGAAGGAGAATGGGGTGACAGAGAATGAGATGGTTGGATGACATCATCGACTCAATAGACATGAGTTTGAGCAAACTAAAGGACAGAGAAGCCTGGTGTGCTGCAGTCCATGAGGTCCCAAAGAGTCAGACATGATTTAGCTACTGAACAACAACAACTCATTCCAAACATGGCCAAGTCTAAACAATGATAAACTGAACTGTGGGGAAGAATTCTAGGCTGGATTTGATTAATAAGAAAACAAAAACAATACAGTAGTCAGCATGTAGGGAGTTTCATCACATTCCAAAACAGGGCTAAGCACTTGACGTGTATTATCTCATTTATGCCTCACAACAGGCCTATGCAATAGGAGCTATTAATTGTCTCTGTTTTATGCATGTTCCTCTTGAGGCTTGGGCTTCTCCAGTGGCTCATCAGTAAAGAATCTGCCTGCAATGCAGGAGACTCAGGTTCAATCCCTGGGTCAGGAAGATCCTCTGAGGAAGGAAATGGCAACCCACTCCAGTCGTCTTGCCTGAGAAATCCCACAGACAGAGGAGCTTGCTGGGCTACAGTCCATGAGTGGCTAAAGAGTCAGACATGAAAATAAATAAATAAAATTTTTAAAAATAAATAAATAATGACTTAGCAACTAAACAACAAATCTGAGACTTGGAGAGACTGCAGGACTTGTCCAAGCTCACTCAGCTGGGCAATTATAGGCGTCTGGAGTCAGACGCCAGCATCCAACTCCTGACTGAGCCTCAAGAATGTGAAAGAACTGAACCCTGCTCAGAATGTCCTTTTCAGCATCTCCATAATGCAGGCAAGAACGACGGCCTTTGCTTCCAACCAGGGTTTTTGAGCGAGTCTACAGTAACAGCCTGGAGAAATAGAAAGCTCTCTAAAATATCGGGTATTGTGACTATTTAGGCAATCCAGTCCCAGTTGACGTCGCAGATGGTGGCCTGTCCGCCTCACTCCTCTCACCTCAGAAGATGCCAATGATGTGGGTGGGAGATTTCAAAAACCAGCTGTCCCCTGGGGGCGAATATTCACTCCAGACCAGCTCTGCTTTAAGTTCCTTCTCCCTAGTTGGCCTGCAGACCCTGGTGGGCAACACGGACATCCAAGACTGACATCCCTGAGTTCACTCCTCTTCTGTGCCAGCTCCAAGCCTTTCTTTCTCATCCATAAACTAGGAAGGATAATGGGACCAATTATAGGAGGGGATTTTGGAGAGTAGAAGTGTCGTATTTTACCTCTTGGACTATTATGAAATAATAGTTTAGATATTTAAAATGTAAGTTATATAATCATCAGGAGCTTAAAAGAGAAAGTATCATAATTGACACCCCTCTTATACCCACCCCCCAACCATTCCTCTTCCTCCCTTACCGGAGGTAAGCATTCCCCTGAATTTAATGTAGAGCCAGAGTTGGCAAACTTTTTCTGCAAAGGGCCAGACAGTGAATATTTTCAACTTTGTAGGCCAGATGGTCCCTGTCACAAGTATTTAACCAGGCCCGTGGAGCGCAGAGGCAGGAATGAGTGTGGCGGTGTTCCAATAAGTTTTATTTGTGGACACCGAAATTTGAATTTATATGATTTTCAGGTGTCATAAAATATTGTTCTTTTGATTTTTTATCAGCTATTTTTTCCTACTCTTCCCACTTTATTGAGATATAATTGACACATCATTTTTATCAACTACTGAAAAGTACAAAAACCATTCTTATTTTGCAGGTTATACACAAAAGAAAAAGTGGCAGCTAGATGTGGTAAGGCAATACAGTTTGTCAACCCCTGGTCTATATCATCCCCAGGCACATTTTCACACCACAGCTCTATATGTGTCTATCCAAATAGAGTGTTGTTTGGTGTGTCTTAATTCCATATGTATGGTATTATATAGTCCATTTGCTTCCACAACTGGTCACTCTTTTCTTAGGTTGTTTGCTAAGATTTGTCCAAGTTGTTACATGTATCTTTATTTTTACTGCTGTATGGGATTTCATTATATGAATTTACCATAATTTATTATAAGCTTTCACTATACAAATTTAACACAGCTTATATATCTTGATGGACATTCAGGCTGTCCTGTCTCTTTACTGTTATCAGATGAGGCTGCAGAAACCCTGACATTCATCTCCTATGCTCATGCCCCAGGTCTTCCCTAGGGTTGCTTCTCCAAGTTGAATTGCCTGGGCGTGTGGTGCTTGTTAACCACGATCACTTAAAGCCAGAATTGTAGAGAACTCAGCATCACACCAGACATCTACTAAGGGTCCAGTCACTGCAGCCCGTGTTCTTCTGGATCCCGCTCAAGTATCAGGCAGAGGACATACTAGTAAGTTTTAAAGTGTTTTTTTTTCTATGTGTTTAGAAATAAATATTTTTAATTTAATTCAAAAAGATTATCAAGGGCAAAATGTATAGGACAAACAATGGGCCTTGTGAGTGATCAAGGAGGGAAATGGGTCATTGGGTCAGAGTTATCAGGAATGGCTTTTTTTAAAAGCAGGATTTGAAGCTGGGAGGGACACAGAGAAAATGGACGCTTGTAAAGAAAAGGATGACAAAGTAGTTCAGGTCAGGTCAGGGATGTGGTGTATGCAGGGAAATCCAGGAGTCCAGCCTAGCTGGGGCACAGGAGCTATACAGGAGAGAAAAAATTTGCAAAGTCCTTTTGGCAGGCTTTCAATGCCAGGCAGAGGGTATAGAGCTTGACTTGCTGGGCACGGGGAGTCCAGGAAAGGTTAGTCCCTTTGAGAAAGGTGGAGGCTGCCTGCTGGGATATTAACTCAGCTGGTTCTATTCAGTGTTGGCTAGAGAGCAGATGGAGCCACTCCAGAGACAAGGTCAGGGCATGTCAGGGACTGGGTCCAACACTGGCAACCTCACAGCCCAAAGAGAGTCTTCAGAACTAGCCTGTATGTGCAGGGTTTGGGTCGAAAGCTGCCATCACTCAGCAGCTAGACTGGACCTCTAGAGGGTCTACTGGGAATCAAGCTAAGAGTGGGCCTTTTAAGTAACACATTCCACTATCCAGTCCAGGTTTCAGGGGGAAAACACACAAAGTTATTGTCTGAAATCAGACACAACACGGAAACTACCATGTTGGTGGTGTGACTCTTTCCAAGGCTGAGCCAAATCGAATCCAGCCTGCCCTCTTTACACAGTTCCTTTAAGCAGATTCCGCATTTCTGGTTCAAGCAGAGATAGATATACTATTATTCCTCCACCTGGGACTGCAGGAGCTTATATTTGCCACATTAATCTACATATAAGTCAAATAATTATTGTTATTAAAGGGGACAGTTGAGACATCCAACCAGAGGGAAAGAAAGAACAAAGGAAATCAAAACATCTCACTTATTCATTCAACACACACACACACACACACACACACACACATATATATATTTTTTAAGCCCCCACTGTACCAGGTATAGCAGGGCCACAGCAGTATATAAAGCATGGCACATAAGATCTATCTCAACAGTCAAGACAGCAGCTGTTTTGTAATAGCAATACAAAGCAGCATATGATAAGTTCCAGTCTTACTTGAACAATAAAACTAATTGTTCAAATTAGTCTTTTGAACAATTAACATGATGGGAATTGGAGGAAATAAAGAAATCTAGGGGAAGCCTGGGAGGGGTATTTCAGGATGGCTCTTTGAAGGATAGAGAGGCTGAGAGAAAGCAGGAGAGGGATCCCAAACATACAGACTGGGACAAGCAGACTTCTAGTGGTGAAAATGTGTGAGACATTTGGGCTGAGAGAGGCCTAGTGCCGCAGGCTCCTTGACTCACTATAACACAGCTGCACCCATCCTAAGGTCAGTCCTGGCTGGGGGTGCTCATTACTCCTTGTGTCAATGCACTCCCTTCCTCAGTGTCCTGGCGATGTAAGCCCTATTCCCTCATCCAGATCCCTGCTGGAGCCAGGCACCCCAAGTATGTTGAGTCTATGGCTTGCTGCCTTATTGCCTTAGGCAGCTCATGTAACCTCTCTGAGCTTATTTGGTCCTAATGTACTCACTCATCTGACTGTTGTAAATATCCAAGAGACAACCCACATTGATTTGCTGTAAGTAGGAAAGGGTCCTGCAGACCAGTGCCACCAAGACATTCTGTGCTCACAGAAAGTTGCCAAGCAAACATCAGAAGCATAACCAGCTATAAAATATGAAAGGATGTAATCAGGCCATGAGCAAGAATGATATTCCACTTAAAGTCCAGGCTCCAGCCACAGTACCCCAACAGCTGGAGTCCTGGGCCTCATCACTACTTCTCTCTCACTGTCATGAGGACACTTGGAGAGCTGATACAATTGTTAAAGTTGTTACACCCAAAATTTACTGTCACAGTGCTTGACACTTGGGCAGGACACTGCTTCTCTCTAAGTTTGTTGTAAATGGCTCAGAAATACAGACTAAAAGTTATATCTGGGTCTTTTCCCAGGTAGGAACTAGAATCCTGGATGACAGTGGTTTCAAGTGGTTTTCCCACACCCCAAGGGGTGTACAAGATGAACCACTGAGTATGAGAAGAAAATATTAGAGCTCCTGCTTACAGTATTTATAATATATAATTGCATTAGCTTTCTATTGCTGCCAAAACAAATTACCACAAACTTAGAAGCTTGAAACAACACAAAGTATGATCTCACAGTTTCTGTAGGTCAAAAATCCAGCTGGACTGGACTGGGTCCTCTGTTTAGTGTCTCACAAAGCCAAAACCAAACTGTGGGCAAGGACACATTCCTTATTGAAGACCCTGGGGAATGATCTATTTCCAAGTTGATTCAGGTTGCTGGCAGAATTCAGTTCCTTGTGGTTGTAGGACTGAAGTCACTGTTTCCTTGTTGGCTGTTAGGTGGGGGCCAGCTATCTTAATCTGAGAGGCTACCTGCAGTGCTACTTATGCTTCCCATGTGGGCCAGTCACTGTGAGCCAACTCCCTCTCACACTTCAAATTACTCTGAGCTGATCTCCCCTTTTGTTACATTTCTCTGATTCCAGTCAGAAAAAGTTCTGTACTTTTAAGGTCTCCGGAATTAGATTGCATGCACCTGGATATTCCAGAATATTTTCTCTATTTTAAGGTCTTTAACCTTAATTATATCTGCAAAGACCCCTTTGCCACATAAGGTCACATGTTCATAGTTTCCAGGAATTAGGCATGAATACCTTTGGAAAACATTCTTCCTACGCAATAATAAAGGAATAAGTTTTGCTAATATTTGACAGATCGTTGCCATGTTACAAAGGATCTCTATCATAGACGGCATCGGATGTGTCTTGAGGAAATGGGCGTATCCCATACAAAGAGGGACTGACATCAGCGCCCTGTCTGCTGTAGCACATTGTTCAGTCACGAAGTCGTGTCCAGCTCTTTGCAACCCCACGAACTGCATCACGCCAGGCTTTCCTGTCCTTCGCTATCTCACGGAGCTTGCTCGAACTCATGTCCATCGAGTCAGTGACGCTATCCAACCATCTCATCCTCTGTCGCCCCCTTCTCCTCTTGCCCTTAATCTTTCTCAGAATCAGGGACAAATTGAAATGTATGCCTTCACAGAGGCTGGGATTCAGAAATGAGAGCCTCGGTTCCTTGCTTCCATTTGGACTTAATGTATCCCTTTTTAAATATACATAAAAACATATCTTTTTTAGCTATATAGCCAAGGTTTTTTTAAATTTAAATTTATTTATTTTAATTGGAGGCTAATTACTTTACAGTATTGTATTGGTTTTGCCATACATAGCCTAGGTTTTAAAAAACTAAACCTAGAATCAGACTTTTAACTCACTGTGTCACAAAGCATTATATGTTCAAAAACAGTGAGCCTATCCAATCCCTTTGCTCTTACTAAAAATATAGTCAATAATCATATACCTTAGCAAGAAAAAAAAAAGATTTGTATATTGTTAATAAATTAAAATCATTATTTTTAAATATTTGTTTCACCTGTAACAATTCTTAATGTTTTATTTAGGGGTTTATTTTTAAATATATGTGATACATGAATACAAAGTTATTGTTCAGTTGCTAAGTTATGTCCAACTCTTTCCAACCCCATGGACTGCAGCACACCAGGCTCCTCTGTCCTCGACTACCTCCCAGAATTTGTTTGAATTCATGTCCACTAAGTCAGTGACTGCACCCACGAGTATAAAAGTATGTACACATATATGTGTACAATGAAAAAAATATATATGTATATATATGTCAGTTGTGTGTTCTCAGAAATGTTTTTGCTCATAAAGTGATTTAAGCAGGATTCGGAAAACAAAGCCTTAATAGCTGGATTTTTTAGAAGAAAAAAGCCTTAGGTCACATGGCAGAGACCATCCTGGAGTCAACATAAACCTTCTAGAGCTATTTCAAAGTTCTTCAAACTCCCTAAATAGGCTGCTTTTCTAAATATTTGGGGTTTTGGTTGTGGTTGATTTTTCAGGCAATATGGAAAATTTATTTTCCAAGTATCCCCTTTCCTGGGCTCTTGTTTTGCCCCAGGCATAGTAAGAAAAGAAAATGAAGTTTTCTTTCAGGTACCATTTCCTAAGGCACAAACTGAGAGATGGGGCCTGGGCCTCCTCGCTGCTTGTGTTTAGGGTCCAGCGGGAGGTGAGAGCCTCTGAATGGCCGAGCCGGGGGGCTTCCTGTACAAGACTTTACACATTTGCAGTCCCATCAATCAACACCTATGGGACAGGAAGCCAGCAAGGTTTGTGGAGCCAGATAGCCAAATAAAAAGGGATCACTTTTTACTTTCCTGAAGTTAATTAATGCTGAACGGAGCAGGCCAAATACAAAACCGATGAGGCTTTTTCTGAGCGAAGACTCCACATTTTATCCATAAAGCCAAATAAACCTGACCCTGGGACTCCCGCAAATGCAAGCAGGCCTAGCTGGGAGGTACAGAGGAACTAACACTTTTCCCTTCACACTCCTTCTGGTGTTTCCCTTCTGGGTTTTATTTTTATTCATTTTTCCAGTTTATAAAACACACTCACCAATGGGCCCTTGGGGCACATGTGGAAAAGCTTAAAAGACACAAGTACAAAAACAGACTGACTTAGCGTCAAGAACGAAAAACATAAGAATTCTCCTCCATCTCGCCCCCACCCCTACTCCTGCCCTAGTTACATTCTGGGCTGTCCCCTCCCACATTTCCTGAAAGGGCCATAAAGCTGGGCTTTTTCAGAAGGAAAAGGAGGTGGGTGTCAGAACTATTCTCTAATATCTCCATCCAAGTCTTGCTCTGGAGCCTGGTGCGGTAGCCCGAGGCGGTTTGGCAAAGAGGTTGCTTGGACAAGGAGTTCAGGCCTCAGCGATGGGTAGTGGGGCCCCTTCAACTGGTTCCAGGCCCTGGACAGCCTCCAGGGTATCTAGGTCACTTCCAAGATCTCCAGAATCCAGACCCTGTGTGTACTGACCAGGAGTTCTGATTTCCCACTCCAGGAAGGGAAAGAAAGACTATATTCTTTGAGGGATGCTTAAACAAGGTGCTTTAAAATCCACACTCAACCCTCCTTTTTATAAAAGAGTTCTGGTGGAATTCTTTTCATCTGCTCTGTTAAACAGTGGACAGACAACTTGAAGAGCAGGGAAAACAATACAAAGGAGGCCAGATACCACAGGGAGAGGAAAGGTCACTCATTCTCTTGTTCATTAAACATTCATTTATTGAGCACCTACGATAGCCATAGTGTTAGTTCTCAGTGGTGTCTGACTCTTTGCGACCCCATGCACTTGTAGCCAACCAGGCTCCTTTGTCCATGGGATTCTCCAGGCAAAAATACTGGAGTAGATTGCCATTCCCTTCTCCAGGGATCTTCCCGACCTAGGAACTGAACCCAAGTCTTCCACATTGCAGGCAGACTCTTTTACGGTCTGAGCCACCAGGGAAGCCCACTGCAGACACCGGCTAGAAATACATCTGCAGATGGAACAGGACTGCTCCTATGGTTCTTACGGTTCAGTGGGGAAGACAGACATGAAGGAAATAAACACACCAAAGTCTTAAGTAATTTCAGTTGGGCCTCATGCAATGGAGAAAAAGCACCACCAGGCTGTATGAATATGCCCTTGGGAACACTGACTTTGTGGTTCAGGGAAGGTTTCTCAGAGAACAGGTGTTTAAGTGGAACCCAAAGGAAGGATACATGGGAGCAGCCAAGTAACGCACAGGGGAAGAGCCCTGGAGGCTGAAACTGCAGGGGGAGCTGAGGGGTCTGCTGCCCCCTAGAAGGTAAAACGCAGTGAGAAAGGTGGGGTCACACAAAGCCAAACTCCTGGGATGCAGTTTTGCTCGAAGTTCAGTAAATGGAGTAACATGATCAGATTCACATTTCTAAAAAGATCACGCTGGCCAAGGAACCACTGTTCACACCCAAGGCCTTTCTTTGTTCTGGAGGCTGAGAAACGTGGTTTGAAAACCCCCAACCTGGGGGTTTCTGATCATGGTCTTCAGTGTCCCCAGCGTTTGACTTCTGTGATGAGAGGTGCATTTGGACAGTCCACTGAGAATCCTGGGCATAGCAGACATGAGGGAGTGTGGAAGAAAGAGACAGGAGTCTAGGGCAGCAGGAAATGTGTCATCTAGCAGGGAGATAAAGCACCCGGAGAAGAAGCAAACTCCCAGAGAGGGTAGTCAGGGCAGAATTGAGAGTGACTTTCAGAGAGAGCTTTTCTTCCTCAGGGGTCCAGACAGCATCAAGGGGCTGCTGCTCATTCATGTTTCCTTTCCAACACTGCCTTCTGCCAGGCAATCCAGGCTCCTCCACCGTGAAAGATTAAAAGAAGATAAGACTGTCCTAAGGTGTCTTAGTCAAACAACGAAACATGACAACTGTCAGGACACTTTTCTTCCTGAGGCCTGTGAACACATCCTTCTTGAGGCAAAGGAGATCAAGCACAACTAAGCTATGTGCAAATCTCTGGGCACACTCATCGGGAAATGTCATAGTGGACCAGGATCCCTGAATTCTCCTCCTACCAGAGAAGGCTTCCAGAAGGACATGGTTCTCCAATGCCTGTTGTGTTGTGGTATTTTCACAGGAAAGGGAAGTGGAGCCTCTGCATGAATTGGCTACATGGCCGGGGTCCCCCCAAAGTTAACATAATGCATGTACCTTGCTTGGCTTTCCTTGCAAATAAGAGGCTGGGGCTGCAGGGCGGTGGGGGTGTGGAGGGGGGGTGGATTCCTTTGTGATTTATTAATCCAGCTTCCACCCTTCATCCAATGCATAAACAAAGGAAAGAAAAGGTGTACTCAGTTAAAAAAGAAAGAAAAAAGGGAATAAGAGACACTTGAAAAAACTTGAAAAAAAATAGGCAATTTTCCCAAAAAGCCATTGCATAGGTTAAAATCACCCCAGGGAATGTTTAACTTGCTCCTTGGTCATTTATTTGAGCTTTAGGCCACTCCTGGGCTGTGGTGCTTAATGGAAAGAGTATTTACCTTAGCAACCGCAGCAAACCAGGGATCCAGCAGGCATGCTGGGAGGACACAAAATACCTTCACGGAGGAGGCCATCAGCTAAGAAAATGTCAGGCTCTGCATTTGGGGATGCCATCAAGGGATCTTTTAAAAATATTTTTCTGTTAATGATGGCTGAGGGTGGAGAAAGAGAAAGAAAAGGCACACTCAAGTTTCCCTTCTATTTTTCACCACCACACTCACTTCCCCTCCTCTCTCTCCTCCTCCTCCCCTCCTCCCCCCCCTCCTCCTCCC